>CM038628.1:7071165-7078665 GCA_021554675.1 Leuciscus idus
GCATCATTGCTCCAGTCTTCAGTGTCACATGATCCTTCAGATATTCATACTCCCTCGTCCTTCTGCAAAAACTATCTAAAATTGTGGGCTTGTTCTTTAAAGTGAGACACGTGCTCCCATTAGACGTGCTCTTGTCTTTGTATAGGACTCTGTTTGAGCCTCATTTGGCTTATTGTAATATTATTTGGAATAATACTTACCCTTCTTATACTGAGAAACTCTTGATATTACAAAAGAAAGCTATAAGAGCTATTACATGGTCCACACGTAACTCTCATACAAATGCTCTCTTCCATAGACACGGCCTACTAAAGCTTCCTGAAAGTAACTTTTATCATAATGCATGTACAATGTACAATGTTGTCAACAGGTTAAACATCCGATTGTGTGAGCTCATTCCACTATACACACCTTCTCACACATACCACACTAGACAAAAGCTGCTCTTAAAAGGTAAATGTAGGAACCGAACAAGTGCTAGGTTTACTTTATGTTACGGTGGTCCACAATTATGGAATGAGCTGGATACTAATTTAAAACAATCTGTTTCATTATTTATATTTAAAAAGAAATTAAAGCAACAACTACTGGAGAGATATAACCCCGAGGGATTACGGCTGAGAGCTAAACCCCTTTCTCTTGGTACAAAAATTGAGGTACAAAAGTACAGTGACTGTCTTTTCTCTTTTTTTTTTTTTTTTTTTTCTGCTTGAGGTAACTGTATTCTAAACACCCATAATTTAAAGAATAGCTGCAGTTGAAATGTAATGTGTTTTGTACTGTAAAATGTACACTCCTTCGAAAATGTAGCTGTGAAACTGAGTAACTACTTCAATTGCTTGACACCATTGGCAAGATATGGACTGAAATGGTAGTGATGTCACCGAGCCGGGGTGCAGTTAAAGATTCCTTTTGCCCATTCTCTTGTGTTTTTTCGAAGTTGGCTATAAGCTCTTGTAGATCTTGTACAACAGTATCCAGCTTGAGTTGGCATGTGCAATCATAATTGTTTGTAACTTAAGTTATTTGTATTGTGATGAATGATATATTATCATATTTTGTGTGGGTAAAGTGTGTAGTCCTGGCAGCAGGAAAAGTAATATATTTTGTAACTTGTTACTCTGTGATTGCTACCCCCAACAACTGTTCTGATGTAGCAACAAATGCAATGTGTAAAATTGTGGAAATAAACTAAACTAAACTAAACTAAACATACTAATATAGTGATTTGCTGCTCAAGAAACATTTTTGTTATAATGAATGTTGAAAACAATTGTACTGCTTATTTTTTTTTTCTTTTGATAAAAAAATTATGAATGAATTTAATGATTTTTGTTTTCATTAAATAATCCTGAAAATTATGAAAGTTCAAAAGAACAGCATTTATTTGAAATATAAATATTTTGTAATGTAAAAAATTATTTACTGCTACTTTTGATCAATTTAATGAATCTTTACCTTACCTGAGAAAAATAAATACAAATACTGACCCTAATTGGTAGTGTTTTTTGTTTTGTTTTTTTCTAGTAGGTTTTTATCAATATTAATTTACATATCAGCCTCCACAGAAAAATCCCCCATGGACCTCCATTCTTTACATCTCATTCCTTTCTTGCATTCCTCATAAATGTTCTGCATTAAAGATATGCGGATGTTTAATCCTGCTCCAAAACTTGGACTTGCAAAACTATTCTGACTTACCCTGGCCTGCCCTTTTTCTAATTGCGTTTTTAGACCCTGTTCTTAAAGATTACATCCCCTGTGACATCTCTTCATGCACACTCATTTGATCAGTGTCCTGTTATGCGCTCTTGCCCATGAAAGGATTGACGCAGTCTCTGCTTCGGCTTGCAAATGAGATTGCAGCATTTAGAGAGCCTAAATTCTCAGGCTGGCCGTGTGGCGGGATATATTCATGGCACTCCCTCGTCAGAATAGATTTTGCTTTAATCTAAAGCTGTCGACACGCTGCACACTGTTCCGAGTGATTGCAGAGCCTCTTTTTGTTTCTCTCCTATGGCCCGAGATGGAGATGGGGAAGACGCAGAGTCTCAAATGAAGATCTTTTCACCCAGCCTGTCACGATGAGTAGTTGCAGACTCATTACAAATTGTCAGAGCTGTACTGTAAGGGTGCTTCATCTTGATAGTGTTTGACTACCCTGATAGTGTCTCACCAAGACCTTGCAGGGAATCGGCGCAATTTGATGCTAAAGAACCATTTTGGAATACACACTCACCGGCCACTTTATTAGGTACACCTTGCTCATACTGGATTGGACCCCCTTTTGTCTTCAGAACTTCCTTAATTCTTCATGGCATTGATTCAGCAAGGTGCTGGAAACATTCCTCAGATATTTTGGTCCATGTTGACATGATAGCATCACACAGTTGCTGCAGATTTGTCGGCTGCACATCCATGATGCAAATCTCCCGTTCCACCACATCCCAAAGGTGCTCTTTTGGATTGATATCTGGTGACTGTGGAGGCCATTTGAGTATAATGAACTGTCATGTTCAAGAAACCCTAGTTTGAGATGATTTGATCTGTGTGACATGCTGCATTTTCCTGCTGGAAGTAGGAACCATGCCAAGCCAATTAAATCACCTTTCTTCCCCATTCTGGTGCTCAGTTTGAACTTCAGCAGCCTACAATTCCCACTTCCATACTAGCCTATATAGTAGGCAGAAAACAGTATGTGTGCCAAATAGTATGTCCAAATTCATAGAATTTATAATGCATAGGCTCCAGCACCCACGGAAAAATACGAGATATTCTGCATTAACTTTAACCAATAAAAAATCTATTAAGATTCGGGAACCTTTCTGATTGGTGAATCTGGCATGTTGTCCCTGCGGGTCGTTATACACACACATACCTTGATCTTTAGAGTGGCTATTGGAGTTTCGTTCATTCCGTTCCTAAAATCAGCCAGTAATCAGCCAGAAAAATCAAAGCGTCGAATCAGACTTGTTATTTATGATATTGACCTTTGTTCATTTCATACTTCTATGATTCTGTGATGTTTTTAACTTGAAATAAAAAGACTGTATGGATGTCTGGGCAGTTTTCATTATAAGTTGCTAATAATTTTGTTTGTTTTGTTTTATATGACAGAAAGTCATATAAATTCAAAGTCGGAAAAAAAAATAGCAGCATATTTTTTTTATTTTCTCAGTGAAAATCTTTATGTACAGTTAGAATAAACATGTATAGCCTACGTCATGTACAAGGGATTCATCAAATATACTTGTGCATCTGTTGATTTCATCACATGTGTGGATTATTTGGATTTATTTGAAAAACAGAAGCATGCTGAATGGACTCTGATGTGAATCTCCGGTTTCAATGGCTCTGATAAGTAGCCTAATAAATAAACAATATGATATGTGTGATATGCGGCCGGCCAATGATAACTCTATTATAAGAACAAGACAAAAGGAAAAACAGACAAAAAAAACACATTATTTACCCAATTTACATCTGCAAGGCGTACATTACTTATTTTTTCTGAAATAGGGAACAGAGACTTTACTTCGATTACTGAAGTATCGGGGTCTCACTTGGACGTAACGTCAAACATGACTGACTAAATGGGAATGTCTCGGTTACTAATGTAACCCTCGTTCCCCAAGGAGGGAACGGAGACGTTACGTCTATACTGATGTATTGGGCTCCAAATCGAGTCCCCAACATGTCAGTATCGACATAACTTTGAACATGACTGACTGAATGGGAACTTCAATGGAGGTGAAGCAACGCAACTGACGCCATAGTTGCCTACAACCGAATTTTATTCATGCTACAAGCATTCTTTTTTTTCCTTTTTTTTTTCGCAAAGTAAGTTTCAAACCAAATGTAATACCTACTATACGTTATTTCTAAATGTCTAAATGCTTTGAGTTGCTGCCATGTGATTGGCTGATTAGATATTTGCGTTAACGAGCAGTTTAACAGGTTTACCTAAAAAAGTGGCATGCGACTGAAATGCAATAATATTCTAAACATCAGTTCTTAGTGTCATGAAATTAAATTCCAGTTATGCAGGAAATGCTCGATTGATGTTCTATGCTTGTCATAAATGTGCAGCAGGAATGTGTTGCTGGCCCTGGAAAAAAGCATCTGATGAGTCCTGGTGTGTAGCTGAGATTAATTGGGTCAGTGGAGAGCTTGTGTTGGAGCTGAAGTTAGGGCCACCTCCGAGCGTTTAAAGAGAAGCCCATCGTTTCAGAGTCGAGCAGAGGGGATGTATTACAGGGCTGCTAACAAACGCAGCGAGCGAAAATGGGTGCGGAGGAGAGACTCCTGCTAATAAATATTCACACTTTTGCTGAGGGGAGATGGAGACCTCTTTTTTTCCTGCTCTCCAGCTGCTCTATTAGGCCTCTGCTAAGAGGGAACTTTGTCTCAGTGCACGTTTGGAGTTAACAGATGGTGACATTTCAGCCCTCGCCCAGTGTGAAAAAAGGTTCGGGGGCATGGGGTTGGCACACGGATACTGACACAAGGTTCATGTGGGGTCAGACACGCAGGTATGACCTACCGCAGATGGAGACAGATGGATGAGGAGCCTCACAAATGGTTTCCATCACATTTGTTGAAATATATATTTTTTAATGATCCATGGAATTTAAAGGATATGGTAAGGATATACTAACCTATACCAAAGTTATGGTTTTTACTTGTTTTTTCTTAAGGCCCGTTCACACCAAGAACGATAGCTATAAAGATAACTATATTAGCGTCCACACCAGCGGACGATATCATTCTGTTTATTATACGCGCGCGCTTGCCTGCCGCTTTAAATGCTCGAGCTCGTTAAAGCAGGATGGATTCTGATTGGCTGTCAATGTTTTTATCATTCATCAGCTGGATAAAATATATATATATATTAGGGATGGGCATTCGATTAAATTTTCTTAGTCGATCGTCGGGAGAATTAACGATCGACTATCGATTAATCATTAATATTTTTATATTGAAATTCATTATTTCTTTAACTTTTTATAAATTAAAAATGCAATGAAAATACAAAAATACAGTTTGTTTGCCCTCGATGAGATCTTTATTACAAGAAGATCAACTTGTGGCAGTGAAACTGGACGTTCGGTAGACTTGAAGATTCCTGCGGTGCTCTAAACCAGCGGAACCTGCAGCTGCGAGCACCCATGGCCACTTCATCCGTTTTCTGTGATCGGATAGCTATCCGGTCGTGAAAAGACCAAATCTAAATGCCCTCCGAAACGCATTCGAGACGGATTTAAATCCGATCGCTCAAACCACTTCAGGAGGAGATCTGAGACGCATTCCAGACGAAACTGGACAAGAGTAAATGCATCTGGTTGTTGAAACCACATATGTAAATTTGACTTATCCCAAAAATGATAAGAAATAAACGTGTGAGAGCGTGTTATAGGCTATATGTCATGTTATATCCAGATATGACGACGCTACTTCAACACGCATCACCACAGATGAGCATCTATTCATCAAGCCAACGTGCAAACTATCGCAAATCAAAGTGAAAGTCATTCATCAACACACAATCATCTTCATTAAAAGTAAAGAACCGAAATGATCTTACCAGGGCTGTTGCCGCAATATCTTGTTGCGGTCTTTGATTTAGAAATTTTCGCTGATGATCAATAAAATGCAGCTCATATCAGTTGCTTTCGATGACGTGCAACAATTTAAATATGCATATAGCGCGGGAATTCAAGATCGGATTTATATCCGTTTTGCAAAAACACATTTATGTGACCAGGTGTCAAGTCAAGTTTATTTGTATAGCGCTTTTCACAATACAGATTGTATCAAAGCAGCTTCACAGTATTAAATTAAAATAATACAACAAAGTTTGTTTCAAGAGGAATTTATTGATTGATAAAATTAAATTAAATATCCCCAAAATATCCCCAACTGAGCAAGCCAAAGGCAACAGTGGCAAGGAACCGAAAAACTTCATCAAGTGACCTAATGGTGTCCTAAAACTCCATCAGGTGACCTAATGGAGAAAAAAAAAACCTTGGGAGAACCCAGGCTCAGTCGGGGGCCAGTTCTCCTCTGGCATTTATGAGCTAGAGGCCGGATTGTAGTTTGAACTGTAGGATTATATGAATGCCTGGCTGAAGAGATGCGACTTTAATCTAGTTTTAAACTGGGAGAGCGAGTCTGAGCAACGAACAGTATCAGGAAGACTATTCCAGAGTTTTGGAGCCAAATGTGAGAATGCTCTCCCTCCTTTGGTGGTTCTGGATATCCTAGGTATGACCAAAAGCCTTGAATTTAGTGATCTTAAAGAGCGCGATGGATTATAGGGTGATAAAAGATCCGTTAAATAGACTGGAGCTAAGCCGTTTAGGGCTTTATAGGTCAGTAGCAATACCTTGTAATTAATACGGAACTTTATAGGTAACCAATGCAGTGATGATAAAATCGGTGTTATATGATCATATTTTCTTGATCTAGTAAGAACTCTAGCGGCGGCATTTTGGACTAACTGTAGCTTGTTTATTGAGGATGCAGGACAACCAGCTAATAAAGCATTACAGTAATCCAGTCTCGAGGTCATGAATGCATGAACTAACTTTTCTGCATCAGAAACTGATAGCATATTACGTAGCTTAGCAATGTTTCTAAGGTGGAAAAATGCTGTTTTTGTAACATATGAAATATGATTTTCAAAAGACAGGTTGCAATCGAGTATAACACCCAGGTCTTTTACTGTAGAGGATAAAGTAACAGGACATCCTATGATGTTAAAGTTGTATTGTGCGAGGTTTTGTGGGCGGTTTTTTGAACCGATAAGTATTACCTCTGTCTTGTCTGGATTTAATAAAAGAAAATTACGGGTCATCCAATCTTTTATATCTTTAACACACTCTGTCAATTTGGAAAATTTTGCGTTTTCATCCGGCCGTGATGAAATATATATTTGAGTGTCATCAGCATAACAATGGAAACTAATTCCATGTTTCCTTATAATATTTCCAAGTGGCATCATATATATTGAAAATAACAGAGGGCCTAATACAGATCCCTGCAGCACTCCATAGTTTACTGGAGTTATGATCGATTTTTCTCCATTTAAATAGACAAAATGGTAGCGGTCAGATAGGTATGATTTGAACCAGCTTAGTGCTTGTCCTTGAACACCAGTATAATTTTGTAGTCGATCTAAGAGTAATGTATGATCTATAGTATCGAACGCAGCACTAAGATCAAGTAAAACTAGTATTGAGATACAGCCTTGGTCAGAAGCTAAAAGTAAATCATTTGTGATTTTAACGAGCGCAGTTTCAGTGCTATGATGCGGTCTGAATCCAGACTGAAACTTTTCATAGATCTCATTTTGTTGCAAGAAAGAGCCCAGTTGAGCGGACACCACTTTTTCTAATATTTTAGACATAAATGGAAGATTTGAAATGGGTCTATAATTTGCTAGATTATTATGATCTAATTGTGGTTTCTTAATGAGAGGTTTTATAACTGCCAGTTTAA
>CM038628.1:7083665-7191165 GCA_021554675.1 Leuciscus idus
GTCTGGAAAGTTTGTTTGCTTTTTGTTTGAAGATGTCTTATTTTTCTCGAGTACACTGTATTGCATTGAGTGGAAAAACATTGTCGGTGTGAATGCTTTATTTCTGTAATATAACATTTCCAAGTAAAAATGATATTCAAAGCAAAAAAGTAGGACATGATTTGATTTTATCCATCGGGAATTGAGGGTTTGTGGAAAGTGTGCACTGAAGTAGAGTCAGCCCTTGAACCATCCTAAGCTGGTTTGCTGGTCTTTGTTGGTCTCCCAGCCTGGTAAGGCTGGTCTGTTAGATGGTTTTGGAGGAGTTTGGGGTCTGATCGTTAGGCTGGGAGAACATCAGAAAACCAGCGTTGATGGGCTTGGAGACCAGTTTAAACCTAAGACCAGCAAACCAGCTTAAGCTGGAAACATAACTTGTTATTTTGAGAACTTGGGCATGCTTTCCTGTACAGATAGCTCAAACAGTTGACCATGATGATAGCTACGCTACGGTCATGGGTTCAGTTCCGAGGGAATGCATGAACTGATTATTATTATTATTATATTTTAAATGTATACGCTCAATGCATAGACTGTAAAAAAGATGAAGTGTCTCCACTTCCTTCCACTGTAGTAAAATTAAGCCAAAATGTTCCAGAACTGGCTGTTGACATATCGTGCCAATGATGTCATTTGGACATTGTGTAATTAGATTTAAGTTTGAGTCACGTCCCATTCGATTACTTGTTTCGATTGAAAGTTTTGACTTCATTTTATTAGGACGTGTGTGCCACACTTGGCCCAATGCAATGTAAGTCTCTTTGGGTTAGGCCTGCCACAATAACGATTATCTTGGTCAAAATAATTGGTTTTTAGCCAATCATACTAAACATATGAGTGTATGGAGGTAGAGATAGAGAGTTTGAATCCATAACTGCAATAAAGCATTAAAAAGGGAGACAAACAAGCATGAAACACTCACAATAAAATCAGAAACATGCATTCAATAACTTTTTTGATTTTATATGACTTTAAGTATGAGCTTCTTTTTTTTTTTTTGTGTCACTGTTAACGTTTATCTACTGCCATCCTTAAGAGAGATCACAGAAAGCTTATCGTGCCGATAACTTCCTGCCGTGGTGCAGGCTATCGATCGGTTATCAGCCAGTCTCAATCAATTCAGCACGATGTGGATATTCATATCAGAAGATGCCACAAGGCACGGCAAGATAATGCATCACCCAAATGCCATTTTCAGCCGTTTTTGTATGATGCATCATGATAATTCCATTGAAGTGGTGTCTTTTTCTCTCCTGTCATTTAGGCGGCAATTGGTGACCTTCAAGGCTTAACGCGTACCCTGTCTTTCCCACCGTTGTAATTGCCTCAATATCTCCTTTGTCCCTGGAAAATTAAACCCTGTTCTTTCTGCTTTTGCTGCTTATTAGCCCCCTGCAGTGTGGATGAATAAATCAATGACTAAAGCAGGGCAGGTCTAATGGGGAGTGTAAGCATGTCAATGAAAGAGAGGTTCGATGTTAGCCAGCCCCTGACCACGGGACGCTCTGCGAGAGGCCTTGGGGGTCTGAGTAAAATAGCCACGGCGCTGCATCCACTCCACAGAAAATGTAATTTAATCTTCCACCATGCGGTCCACATGACCTTGTTGACGAGAGAGAGGTCTGAGCTTCTCTCCTATGGGGTCTTCTTCAGAGAGCTCATGTACTTGTACTCTGGATCCGGGGTGGACATCGAGGGGGGGCGGGGGGGGGGGATTTCTAGTATCTAGTGCACTTTAGAACTATTAATAGACAATTGGCCAATAGTATTTGTGTTTTTTGATTGTTACATTTCATGTTGTATGTAATATAGCTGTGTGTGAATGTAAAAGGTCTAAAGACCAATACAGTTATTGTCTCCCAAAAGACTAATTTTCCGTAACATACCAATTTAACAATGTAACAAATGTGTATATTGTCAACCTATGGTCTTCATTGACTGCCTGCGAACAATTTCTGTTTCTATTTTATTACACTGTAGTTGTAGAAAGTTGCTGTTTTCTGCACTGCAAAAGCAAATTCTCTTTGTATACACTTCCAAAGGATGAGGATGTGAAGACTCAGGTTAAAATTACCATAGCGATACCACAGCATAAACTTTAGTTGTGTTTGGAGTGGATGATTTGGTCCATCAGTGAAAGCATGAAATGGGTTTGGATATGTGTTTGTAGTTAAGTGTAATATATTCGAATTTTCAATACTTTGTGTGTTCGCATCGTGTAGCTTTGTACTCCTCTGATAGTAGCAAATGATGATGAACATGATTGATGATATTTGTGAAAATAATGTGTGTCTATTTTAGCTAGTCTCAATAAAATGACTTCATTTCATTGGCAATGAGATGACGCTGACTTTGGTAACGTGATGGAAGACTAAAGAAAAAAAAAAAAAAAAAAAACAGAGCTTGTACTACTGGAGTTATGGGGCATCGTGGCCTGAGAGAAAGTTGGTATCTCTCATTCCTAATCCCATTCCTGAGCGGTATACACAGAACCTGATGAAACAGAAACGAGGGTCAGGTCTCTCACTAGGTCAGGTATCCTGGTTAGTGAAGCAGAACATTCAGTTTTTCTGCACAGTGTCTCAAAGCTGAGGGCTTTCACGCTTAGGGCTGCTGAAATGGGTCAGGGTTTTACTAGGCCAGGAGATCGACACTGACCCTGACACTTTAGGTGAAGACAGACCTCCTAGCTGATGTATTTGACCTTTAAACTCTAACTCCTTAATATATTTAGAATGCATTAGTTCTGATTACTGAAACTGAGGAATAAGGGCTGGGAAAGACTTGCTTGACTCTGTGGGTTGTTGGTTTATGCTCTGGGCTAATAATGTGAACATGTTGAGGTCAATCTGTGGTATGGCATTCTGTGAACTGGAAGGTTGATTCACAAAACTTAATGCTAATTTGCAAGGCATTTAGTCTCACAGAGCCATGCTTATGATTATTGACATAAACTCTGGTCTGGACTGTAGCTCAATCTGCCCTCAGGGGCTGTTTAACTGATTTCTACAATAATTGTTTTTGTTTTTTAAACGTAATGTTTAGTGGTGGGTAAATCTGAAACTGACTGAACAAAAACTTGGCAGCTCAAATAATCATGCAGCACTCTGTTAAAATTAGAATGACATACACTAAATATATTGGTTGAAAATGCTTAGATGTGTTCAGAATTCAGGCAACTTTCCTGTTGCTGAAAAAGTAAAGGATGGCACTAGAAGCGCCAAGGCCATGGGTTCAATTCCCAGAGAATGCATAAACTGAAAATTGAAAACCACAATCAATAAAAATAATAATAATAATAATAATAATAATAATATTTTATATATATATATATATATATATATATATATATATATATATATATATATATATATATATATATGTATATATATATATATATATATATATATATATGCAAAGTGCTTGGATGTCATGGTTGTGAATTATAAATTGCCCTGAAAATGAGAATATAAGGACTGAAAATACTGTTTTCCAATGTGGTTCCCATTGATTTACTGTAGAGTGACTGCAGAATAGTTGACTGTTAATTGTGAATTCAATTGCAGTCCCTATTGATAATGCAATAGATTAGTATGTTAAATGTGAAATCTTCACATTTAGGACTTTCAAGTCCAGTAGAAGAACTCTAGAACACCCGATCAATGCTGTTATTTAAAGAGAAATTTAGTCATTTAGTACTTAATATAACCAATCAAGTCATGTTGCTGAAGAAAAATTATTCACACTCTCCAACACACATCCTCCTTTTCCTGATGGGAAATCACCAAACATCTGGTATTTACTCTTCACCTCTCCAAAGTCCACTATACTCAAGTACATTTTGTCTTTCAAACCTCATATGGAGTCTTGCTTAGACTCTTGGACATCATATCCAAAGGCAACATATGTGCCCTTAACCTGACCTTGCTATTCTTGCATATTCAGCCTGCTCTCCTGCATCTGAAAGGTCATTATAGCATTGCATTAGCTTGCTGTAGGAGCCACTACAGGGCCTTTGATACCCTCCGAACAGCCAGGGGACCCCAAGGTTGCCTGAGAATCCTTGTATCCATCAATCAAATGCTCAGATGGATCTTGAGCACGCACACTGAAGAAGGATCTACAAATGTCAAGGTGCTGCTTCCATCTGTTATGAAACATGGCTCGTTCAGCCGGAAAATTATGTAATTGTTTGTGAGGGTGTGTGTCAGTGTATGATTTTACACCCTGGGGATGTGGTCTCAAGGAGCTGGCCTACCTGACCTGAACACAGAACTACAAAGCTTTGCTTTTGTGGCCAGAGCAGCTTTGAAGTCATTTAACAATGTTCAAGCCGACCACAAGTATATGAGTAATTTCACAAGATGAGTAATTGACTAAAAATATTTAAGCAAGCCATTCTGGACATGTTCGTCTTTATCTTCACACTGCATTTGTTAGTATTCTGGCTGTTTAAATGTGAATAAGCTAAGTGTTGTTCTTTAAAGGCGAAGTGTAAACTTTTTGAACCACTAGCATCAGCAAATGAAAATGTAAAAAAAAAAAAAAAAAATTAAAAAATAATATATATATATATATATATATATATATATATATATATATATATATATATATATATATATATATATATATATATATATATATTTTTTTTTATATATATCATTTTTATGTCATTATGTCATTGGTTGGATATACTGATAGCCCCACCCCCAAAGCCACGCCATTGGCTGATTCAGTGTTACTATGTCAGGCTGGTCGAGCAGATCAAACAAAAGAAGGCACATTTTTGGAAGCACCACAGTATTTACTTTTCTTGCTAATCAAGCTACGAAATTGCATGCTTACAGTAGTCTCTTCATATTAAAGACCTATGGAAATCAAAATGAGAGTTTTGTGGCTTTAGTCCATGTCTATTAGCTTTGAGGTCATCTGTATGCTAGTGTGCTCCTAAACGTTGGCTTTTAACAAATATAAAATTCAGTTTTAGCAGATGTGTGCATTTTAAAGCCTTTGACTTCCAGGAAAATGGAACAAAATATTGATGACTCATTCTGCACTATAGAGATTTGTGTCCAATAAAAAATATCTCTTGAATGTGAATGCCCCACCCCTTGCAACCATCCAGCAAGTAACAAATCATGGCTGTGATGTAACTAAAGTCCATTGGCTATTTTAAATCGGAGAGGCCTTTAAATATGTCACACCCAAAGTTTGTGTTTTTTTAGCAGAGATACAAAATGATAAACTTGACAAAAATCAAAGCCATCCCTACATCTCGAAATATCCCTATGGGCCCTGTTTTAACGATCTAAGCACATGGTCTAAAGCGCACGGCGCAAGTTCACTTTGGGCATGTCCGAATCCACTTTTGCTAGTTTAACGATGGAAACAATGGTCGGCGCGCCAGGCGCATGGTCTAAAAGGGTTGTCCCTATTCTCTTAATGAGTAATGGGTGTGGTTTGGGATTTATGTGCATTAAACCAATCAGAGTCTCATCTCCCATTCCCTTTAAATTCCAGTTGCGCTCGCGTCATGGCAGATTTGCTATTTACATGATGGAATTTGATAGTGGAAAGAACGAACTCGTCTCCAGAGCGCAAACGGATCTGCTCGTGCGCAAGGTAAAAGTGTGCAAGCAGACCATCTACGGGACAAGCCGGATTCCACCTTATCTTTATGTACACAATAATAATCTTTTACATTGTAATCCTTTTATTTTTAATATCTGCCATGTTTGTGTGTTGCTGTGCGTCCCTGTGTGTTTAATAAGCAGAGTGTACGCGCGTTGTGGACCCGCCTATAGGCGCATATTACTAACGCTCTTTAAACAACAAAAAAAGAGCTCTTTAAACAAAAAATAATAATATTTTTGCCATTGACTTTAGACCAGGTTTCAGTTGGTCAATGGCACAGTCTATTTCTGTTGCCTCAAAGCACCAACAATGTGCCAGAACACACCTCATTTCCAGACCAGCACGCCCATGGGCGCACAAATGGGCGCAAATGCATTTGCTATTTAAACAAATTGAAAATGATAACTGCGTCGGACTGAAACTAGCAAAAAACACTTGCGTCGCGCTTGGTGCTGCATTGCGCCGGGTGTAAGATAGTGCCCCATGTCTGCACTGTCTTTCATTACTGTTTCAGTTTCATCTCAGAACCTATTATTTCCAGACATGCTCCTTACACAGTGTTTGCCTGACCTTCTATGTCTTTCCCACCTTCTTTCAAGCTTCTGTTCTCAGAGGCGGTTTAGTGTTTGATTTCTTTGTGCTAGTGAGGGATGCTCTTCTGTTTTTACTGACAGCTGCTCACTGGTGTACTTAATGAACAAATAATATTCAAAAAGTACTTTTATATAAGTAATCGAGTACCTGAAAATGTATCAAGGTGGTATAGTCATCACAGGAATAAAGTACACATATATGTTTGAGAAATGGTGGCTGTGTTCATATTGGCCATAATGATCATTTTGCTTTGACGGTTCTCATTCATTTTTGTCAGTGACCTGTATATATGATAAGTTTAAACAAACAGTTGCCTTAAAAAGAGCTGAATGAATTATATTAGTGCTATTTCCCAATGCATGGACACATGACGCTGTACGTGTATATTTATCGAATTTAATGAATTTATCCTACATTTATCCTCCAGGGCCTTTGGGCCTCTTGAATTGTTCTCACATTTCTCAGCATTAAAGTTGGCGCTGGAAGGTGCAAAACTAATGCCCTAACACAGCTCTGTTTTGCCTAAATGAATCATATCCCCCAATATCAATTAAGTGTTATTTTGCCATCTCTGGTTCTCTTGGATTTATTTTTTTTGAATGAATGAACAGTGTTGTTTTATGCTCAACAAACACATGAATTTTGGTGTGACAGTTTTGACTCCAATCAGAAATGTATCAAATCCAGGACCACATACAGTATGAAAGTAAAGCAAATCGGATTTGAAAGGATTTGTTCACATGATTCAGGGAGGGGAACACAATCAGATTAGTGTCACATGTATACAAACATTCAGATATGGTCCGTCTGCTCCCTGCAGTTTAAAATAGCCAGTGCCAAAAAAAAAATACAAAAAAAATAATCTCACAAAGTAAATCAATAACTAAATAAGCAAACGCATGATCTGATAAGCATTTTCCAAAAATAGGAGACACGAGAGAAGCGATAAGCACTTGTGAAATGGAGTGCGACTCGTTTCTTTGTGCCAATTCATCTATTTATTTCTTGGTAGAATAATTTGTTTGTGCCATTTTGTTCATGTAAACCCTTTATTCCAGCCATCTCATAATAAGCTTGAGTCAGGAAGCTCTTGTCATATGAAAGATATATCCACTTTAAACTCTCATGTTTTCATCTGCCTTGTCTGAAGGCCCCTCTCCAGAGCCAATTCGTAGCTCCATTTAACTCGCTTCACTGCTGGTGACTGATTCCAGCACACCTCATACACTGAGATAATGTGCTTTTGGGATGCATCGGAATATTCATAACATCCCAACAGATGCTTGACTAGACAAATGTGTCTTATCTTTATATATTCAACTTTTGATGCTCTATCAAAGGTAAACTCGAAATAAGCATGAAAGGCTGCGTCCTCAGCAAAATGTGTCAAATACATGATAAAGAAAAGGAAAAATGCTCCCATTTAAAAAGGAAAAATCTCTTTTAAAACACATATACCAAGTCCTTAGAAATATATTCTTGGCATTGATGTTCGTTTCATAAGGTTCAATGTTTTAATTATCATGTAAGTGTCAAGTTACCTTAATCGTTACTTACAAGCAATCAGATCATTACCACATGACACAAGCTGATTGAGCTCTGCTGATCCTGAAGCCAATGAGATTGCTTGATCATCATTTAAATAGTCTGGTTCAGTGTTTGCTGTAGGCCAGTCCTGAAGTGCTCTTTCACAGTTCCTCTGAAACCCTCCACCTCCCCCATCTACCTGCCTAGATCAGCTTTGGGATTTATGTATGTATATTTATGCAGCTGCATATCTTACATACTTACAGCAGTATGGACTAGCAGTAGGAAGAGACTTATTTACCTTGACAAACAATCATGAGGGTTTCTATATGATATCATTGTTGTGGGTTTTAAACATGGATAAGCTGTGAAGTGTTTTTTTTTGTTTTGTTTTTTGTCGAAGAAATAAATATTATGGCAAACTAGTTTTTTTTTTTTTTTTTTTGATGCTTTTAATGAAGCTTTTTGTCTTTTTTTTGTCTTCATTGTGATATCAGGACCTTTGTATCACCTTGACATTTTTGACTTCATACCCAACACAATTATCAAAATGAATTTTAAAGGGGTGATGAACTGAGAAATCAAATTTTCCTTGAGCTTTTGACATATAAGAGGTCATCATTCTATAAGAATATCCAGCCCGTTCTCATCCCAAGGCGTCATATACTGACGCTTTTGACATTTCGTCTACATCGAACACACATGGCACCCTTTAGCGTCAATATGAGACGCAGATAGATATGGGCCAGAAGGCGCCTCCTAGCGGTCTAACCCTATCCCTACCCCAGACCTAAACCTACCCATAACCGAACAAAGCTCTGTGCGTCTCATATTGACGCTAAAGGGTGCCATGTGCGTTCGATGTAGACGAAATGTCAAAAGCGTCAGTATATGACGCCCTAGGATGAGAATGCGTTCGAATATCCTGTAAGTTTCAGAACTGAAAGCTTCCTTGTCAGTCCAATAAAAGCTATTATTGACACCAGGCACAGCGAACGAAGTGGGGGGTCTATGACGTCAAAGGGTATCAAACACCACCTCCGCAGAAGAAGATCAACGCCTACTTCAACACTGCCTATTTAGCCCCGCCCACTGATTTGCGCATTAAATAAAAGTCATTATAATATGCAAAACTGTTATCCAATCATAGCAGTGGGCGTTTACTTCCAAGTCTTCAATGCGGCAAGCCCATAAAAAAAAGCTAGGCTCAAAACCAGGGTAGAAAATAGCCTATTACTTATTCATTTTGATGTTTTTGAATGTAAAAACCAAGCAAACGTCATAAGTTGACCTCAGACAACAATATATGTATATATATATATACAAAAAAAGCCAGTTCATGACCCTTTAACTCAATAATTAAAGACAGACTTTCATAGAAGAGGTGTGTTCAAGTCATTCTGTGTGTGAATTTGCATTCTTATGTATTTTGAATCAATAGATAAAAAATGATCAAACATAAAAAAAAAGAAAAAAAAAGGGCGCCATGTGCCACATCCTGTTGAACAAAAACTCAAAGACATGTAAATGTCACAGTGGGAAACTAGCGATGCGTGTTTGTGTGTGTCTGTGTGTGTGTGCACGCAAATGAAAGTGTGGGAGATTAGTTGAGAGGCTAAACCCTCCACAGAAGAGTCATCAGTCTTTTCGGTACATCCGTCAGGGATTTCAGACATCGGAGAAAAGTATGCGTGTCCGTTTTGTGTCTTTTTGAATAGGATTGCGACCTTCACAGAGAGAACACGCAGCCCTGAAATGATTTACAAGTCTGCTCTGAGTGGGAAGGAGGAGAGGAAGGGTGAGACAGAATGACAAAAAGGCAGAAAGGAGGGAGAAAGTCAGAGATTTCCACCTATTGATCCAGGTGGGAGTGTACGGAAACCCGAAGGCCCTCCAAATGAAGCACGTCCCACCGCAGCCAACTGTATGCCAGTAATGTGACCCACTAACCACATGTAATTAAGACAAAGGGACCAGTGCCAGAGGGGTGGGCCGACTGAATGAGAAGTGAGCAGTGGCTCAGGAGAGACTGAATTAGGGCTTGCAAACGCAGCTGAGGATAAAGGCTGGCGTGAGGAGCTCTGGCAGACGGGAATCAAGACCGAAGGGGCTGATTTATAGGAAAACTTTCCGCTTCATTAATGCTGTCAGAGAGCTTAAATGGCCCGATATGTGACACGGCCGTTGCTCTGTTTCTCCTGTCTTGGTTTTTCTGTTGTCGTTCCATTTGTTTATGACACTCTGCAGAGCAGATTAAAGAGGATTAGTGATGTAAATCTGTTAATGAATCTAATATTCAAATAACATTGTGTTGCCCTTCTTGCATTCTCTCTTTCAGAACTCTCTTTCTCTTTTGTTTTATCAACACATACTGTTTCACACAAAGCAAATTATTGTAGTATTTAGGGCTGTGACGACTAATTGATAATAATCGATAATGAAAATAATCAACTTTACTTGGTGCATGGAGAATCCTCATCAGTTATCGGTGCACTTCCTTAAAATAAAGCAATGAACTGAATATGTATAGTATACATCTAAATATTTGCAAGTGCGGCCATGTTTATTTCACTAAATCCATCTACCATTGCTGGGAGATTTTCATTTTAGCACAAACAGCACATTTCTTCTGTTTACACTGTATAAATAACATGCAATGCTATTTGCACTTAGTGTAAACAAGATGCCTTTTATTTCTATTTTCTGTATATGGTGCAAACATAATTTAACACTATTACAGTCATTGTAAATGGCAGTTTCTAAATGTACTGTAAATAGCCACTTCCTTTGATCAAAACCTGAAATAAGCAACATACTGTAAGGAGTGGCATTTTTTTATTATAAACAGTTATTTAAAAATAAATAATAAAATATCTTAGTGTAGTAAAATCTATCTATCTATCTATCTATCTATCTATCTATCTATCTATCTATCTATCTATCTATCTATCTATCTATCTATCTATCTATCTATCTATCTATCTATCTATCTGTCTATCTGTCTGTCTGTCTGTCTGTGTGGGTTATTTAATAATAATAATAATACATTTATTTTATATTGTGCATTTCTTGCAAACTCAAGGTCGCTTTACAATATTATACAAATAAACATTACAACAGACAGAGATAGGTAACGTAATAAACTGAGGTAGATAACATACAGTTTTTTTTTATTCGCTTTGGTACTATTTTCACAAGTAAGGTGTACATTTTCAAAACTCTTAGTACAAAAATCCAAACTGATCACACTTGTAACACAGCTAGTCATTCTTTCAAAACCTGATCTCATGCTTTCATTACAGTTATACACTTTTCAGTCCACATAATCATTGTTTCAAACACAAGATTATTGTAATATGTAATGAGAACATTTGGTTTAATCACAGAAACACAACAGTATGATCTTCTTTCAATTTAGTACTTTTAACAATCAGTTCATTCAACAGCAAACAATGCAAGAGACATGTTTCAAATCACAGTTGTTGCTGAATTAATTACAGTAATACAGGCTATGCCACATTAGAAAATACATCTGCATAACTTAACTAATGTAATTGAATCCATAATGTTTGTAATAGTATCTATCCAGTGTGTTATCAAAAGGTGTGATGAAGCACAGCCATGAGGTTCTGTGCTAGAACAGAGTTTGCTGGCAATGAATACAGTAAATGATTTTGACTATTTGACTGAATATACTGTAGTGGACCTTTACAGATGAAGGGTGAGGTACAGTAATGTAACTACCATGTCTCTACCATGTTTACAGTATCACATGGCATACATACTGTAATGTAAAATGCTGTATTTGATGTCGTCTGTCTGATGCATCTCTGATCAATCTGATGTTTTACAGTCATTGACTGTTTCCTCTCCCTTTAACTCTATCCTGCTTTACAGTATTTGCACAAATGGCAAATTTCTCTCTCTCTCTCTCTCTCTCTCTCTCTCTCTCTCTCTCTCTCTCTCTCACACACACAGACACACACACACACACATGCGTGTGCACACACTTTGAACATCATGGTGGTTATTATCTATAAATCACTTGTGTAAAAATAATTCATTACATTTGGTTATCCATATCAGAAATTGCAAACACGTTCTATAGAAACTGTATATAGAATCAATATCTATAGAAATATATAGGTGTACCAAATGATTAATTGATTAACCATTAAGATCAGTTGGATTAAATAATAGACGAATGCATTAAAGTGAACAAGAAGAGATGCAAATCAAAAGTTTGATAGTAAGAGCTTTATGAAAGGCAGTGACTGAAACATTTATGTAGACGAAACACTTATTTTGTGTTGTGAAAAGGATACTGTGTGATTTTGTGTATTGTGCTAACACAATTGAAAACATAATTAAATGTTTGAAAAAAGTGCACTTTTGATGATCTGTTGTGATATTAGCACTAAGAGTTTTGAAAATGTACACCTAACTTGTGAGAATAGTACCAAAGTGAATAAAAAAAACTGTAACATGCATAACAAGAATCAGATCATAAAATCAGGGGTCAGGGAAACAAGAAGCAAAAAATATATTTTAAGGTGATTTTTGAAATTGTGTAATGATGAAAGGTCGCGAATAGAATTCCAAAAAACTATTACTTTTCAGCTGCTTTCAAACTGTGAAAAGTTTTGTATTTTATCACTTTACAATGTTACTTTTATAGTTCAAAACATTTTGCCAGAATTGTATAGCCTTAGACTATACAATATATTCAAATAGTTTGAAGCCAAGTAATGGGCAAAAATAAACTGATGATCTAATTTAATATTATATTTGACTGATTAATTGTTTGAACTTGAAGATCACTCATCTATACGTCTTTCTTCCCCCGCAGGACAAATGACATAGGATGAACACTGCTGGTCATCTCTGTCTGTCTGTGCTGTCATCCCTTTTTGCACTGGCCTGGGCTGTGGAGCCGCTGGGTCAGGCTGCCCCCTGCTCCTCTCTGGTGGCTGGGGTTTTATACGGCTCCTTTTCGCTCAGGGACCTCTTTCCCAGCCCGTCGGCTCTGGCATCCGGATGCTCCTGGACTGTGGAGAACCCTGACCCCACCAAGTACTCGCTCTATTTCCGCTTCAATCGCCATGCCGGCGCCTGTTTAGCTTTTTCCCCGCTGGTGTTGCCCCTGGACCACTACCTCTCAAACCAGACCTGTGGCCCCCCAGACCAGCCCACCTTCTCCTCGGACCCTGAAGCCGTTGAGCTCTGCATGGTCCCAGGACCCCACACCTTCCTGCAATTTGATAAGAACTTTGTGCAGCTGTGTTTGACCGCACACCCCAGCAGAGACAGCGACAGCGAAGATGGGATGTCCGAGGGCCAGACCCCCTTGTCGGCGGAAACTCTGGACTTCCGGCTCGTAGAGGTTCTGCTCATTAATAATGAGAATTCGAGTCAGTTTACATGTGGAGTCCTGTGCCGGTGGTTCGAGGAATGCTTGCACGTCGGCTCAGGCTGGGATGCCGAGAGCTGCAGTATTTCCCAGACGGGTTGCGTGTGTCCCAACACGGCCCCTCCGGTGTCCCTGCTGCCCACTGCACCCCACAACCACTCCTTAGACCCCAGCGCAAGCGTGTTGGAATCCCCACCCGACGACTGTTGTGTAACACAACTGCATTCAAAGAACGGCATCGCTATAGCACCGAGAGACGTCCGGCAAGGTAAGCCAGGCTTATTTTTGACCTGCTGCTGGCTGTTCCTTTTACAGCCCGTTTCATTAAAATCAATTAAGCTGCTTTACAAGCTACTTTGTTTGATTGGGTAGACATGGGCTCGTTTTGGATCACAAACAAAGTGTTTCACTTTCAGCTTGATTTGATTTAGAGAGCTCATTTTATATTTCAATTATTTGCCTCTAATTACAAAAGGGAAAGTAACTTTAAAGCATTTGGAACTGCCTCCAATGAGGATAATTGTTTGTGATAAAATGGTAATCACTGACTCCCCTTGGCTGCACTGTTTGGTCCTGCTGATATAGGGTGAGGACCAGGGAGGCATGTGTGCTACTTTCTCTTACACACTGTGTCCTTACTGGCTGTGACTCGATAAGCTTCTATAGTGACAAGTACTTTGTCTGTAGACACTGGCAAAATCATAACCAGTCAGAACATTTTGGTGTTTATTATACAAGGGATTCTGATTCTTGAATTTGATTGACTGAGCAGTGTTCCTTGAGTGCTGGCATTTTGTACAGCACTGGGACTGTTTGAATCAATCTGCTTGTCTGTATATTTTAGTAATGAGTTTTTTCAGTGTCTCTTTCTGCAAGTTATATTGTTACCCCAGTAGGTGGAGAGAAATGATTGTGTTTTACCGAGTCATTGAAATCACCAATTCATTTAAAACCACTGATCCTTTCAGGGATGAACGATTCATTGAATCACTAAAACTAATGTTGCTGAATTCGGAATCGCATGGGCTACTACCACACGATTCTCAGTATTTCTGCCATATAAAGGTAATGTAGAAGTAGTAAGAATAGCATGCTAGTATGTGGTTTGTTTATAAGTGAAGTCTTTATGAGTGACTCTTTGAATAAATTCATTATAAAAACACAGATTCATCCAGGAACGCCACAGTGGTGTGTTGTTTGGTGGTTTGCGAGGGTTCAGGGTTCGTTTTGGATTATCTGTTGGAGAATGGACAAAGTAAGACATGTTGTGTCTATAATCCTCGATATTAACTTGTTTATTGAGCTCTTGTTTTAAAGCACAAATGTTCAGTAGGCTATGTATTCAGTAGGTATAGTAACATAGTATCACGCCAGGTGGCCACATATAAATTTGCATATATATCGCAAATCTGTCACTTGTCACTTTTGCTGGCGCCGTCTTGTGTTTTTGATATGTGACGCATTATTAGCTTCGGATTTGTGGGTGAGGATTGAAGTAGAGGACAGTTCATTGCAGGGAGTGTGGGCCTTGTTAATTCATTAAAAAATAATAACAAATAATAATTATAAAACAGACAGGTTATCTGACCCAACGTCATTCATAGATTTCATTCTCAAAATGTTGCATATAGACACATTCTCTCTATTCCTGTGTTCCGATTGAGAGAAATAGAGAGGGAGAGTGTGTATTGGTGCCTAAAAAGAAGCTCCTAGAATGGGAAAGTGAGAATGAGAGGACGTGTATGAGCGTGCGTGCTTCAGTCGGGCTTTTCCTGGCTCGCTCTAGTGCCTCTCAGCTAAAGCCACACTGAGTTCTCTCCTCCCTTGAGTCAGCATGCTGATTGGCTGTGCCAGACAGAAGGACACTGCCAATGTGCCTGTCACAGAGATGCAGGCTTCTCCTGTGCCCGCATTAAACAGCCTTCTCCTCAAAGCTGACATTACTGACACCAGCCAATTTCAAGCATGGA
This sequence comes from Leuciscus idus, assembly GCA_021554675.1. Classification (NCBI taxonomy): domain Eukaryota; kingdom Metazoa; phylum Chordata; class Actinopteri; order Cypriniformes; family Leuciscidae; genus Leuciscus; species Leuciscus idus. Next base: position 7,098,840 of record CM038628.1, read on the forward strand.
GAGTTCTTCTCTGGAAAGATGTTGACAGTATTTTTAGGTGAATATTGGGATATTTCTTTTTTACCATAATTAGGCCACCCTGGAATAGAGGATATGTAGCTTCCCGCACAGTTATTTCAAATGATTCAAAATCATAAAAAAAATAAAATAAATGCAGAACATCACAGCACACAGGCATATACAGTATGTCTCCTAACTACTAAATAATGTAATAATATATACACGTATAATAATTAGATCCACTAGGATTCTGCATGTTTGTTAAATTTATTTTTGTAAGGGGAAATCTATGGAAGCTTGTTTCCGCCACAAAATAAATTAGGACTTTATAACTCGCAATTGCGAGTTTATATCTCAGAATTCTAAGAAAAAAGTCCGAATTGTGACATAAACTCGAAATAAAGTTTGAATTGCAAGATATAAACTTGCAAAAGTTATAATTGTGAGATAAAGTCACAGATTTATTTTTCTTTTTTATTCTGTGGCGGAAACAACCTTCCATAGAAATCTGAAAATGTGTGGAATAAAATGGACTCTAAGTTTTCCCTCATTAAAGTTTCATTTGTAATGAATTGCTTTTGAAAATATGATTACAATACTATATACTCACATGAAATCAAGACTGTATGTGTGTCATATCTATCACCTAATAAAAGCTTTTTTATTTTTACATGGAGCAGGCCTTTTCATGGTAGCCACATGACCACTAACCAGCCAAATACTCATTTTACTTTACTGTGTACCAACAAGTGGACCAATATTCTTGTTGTGAATATTCAAAAATATAGAATATTCACATTTGCCTTTTATATAAACTATCTTTTTAAAACAGTTCCACTTCCACCATTCCAGAATTCACTTGTTTTATGTGTTCAATTTTGTGAAAGACAAAATTGGGCCTTCATATGTTGAACTGCAATTAAATCATTTTGTTTAAATGGGAGATGAAAACCCACCACAGACAAAATTTGTTTTGATGAACTGTCACCATCCCTTGGTGTGCAAATTATTTAATTACAGGCATGTTATCCGAAAGCTAATATGGACTAATTATTTAATTGTCTTCAGGCTTAGGTATTTCTAGCTCATCTCTAGATCAGAGAAGACAATCCCTATGCTCAAAGCCCATGTGAACATGGAGCTTCTTTCTCCTGTGTGTAAGCCTAAATACCAAGTGGCGCAGCCTCGAGATGGGGTTGACAAAGGCGGATAAAATCCACACACTGTTACAGCATATCATATGTTTTTATGCTAGGGTTGTAGCTAATATAGGCTAATTGGTGTGGTTGTATGTGTGTGATGTTGATCTAGTTTCATGTAGACTGAAATATCAGCTTGCAGGCAGAAGCCAGATCGCCATGCTGCATTATCTAGAACGCTTGAGTTAATGTTGATATAATCACGCTTTGATTACAATCATTAAAGTGTTTTTTTTGTGTGTTTTTTTGCGTTGTGCATTTCTGGAGGTCCCTGTCTGTTTCACATGAATAGTGAAAGTTGAATGTTTTCGGCTGTGTCTATGTTTTTAAACAGCATACATATCTGTAGTGAATGCCAACACTGACTTGAATAAATTCAATTGCAGGAGTTAATAGAAACATACTGGCATGTACAGAGGTGTTTGTAGGAGGAATTTAATAATGTCTGACAGCTCATTAGCTCTGTCTTTTCTCAGTGGTTTTAGTTTGTAGTCTTTCTCTTTGTCCAGAGTTTCTATTTTGTGATTTTATATCTCACAATTTCAACTTTATTTTTCACAACGTGACTTTATATTTCAGAATTGTGACTGTATTTCCCACAATGTGACTTTTTTTTTATCTCACACTAAATACAGGTGTAAATGGGGTTTAAAACATTTTGAGCTTGTCCACTTTTGACCACTTCCAGAGATAGTCGAAAAACGCATTTTGCTTTCGTAGTTTAGACGCTCATGTGGACGAATGTGTTCAAACTGCCACAAAAGACGGCCTACTCTCTGCCTACTGACCTAATGCATAAACATTATGGGAAGTGTGCTAGCCAGACGGGATTTAAACTTTTTTGGCTGAGGACCCAAGTTTGATTTGAAGACAAAAAAACATACCAAGCACAATGTTCTCTCACCATTCCTGATTTCTAACACACACTCATCAAGTTCAGCGCAGTCTTGCGGCTATCAGAGCAGAAATGAAAGCTGATGCTCTCCATATGTTTTTTCATATGTAAATTGCATTAGCTTATTTCATCCATTAGATCGAAAAATTTGAAAAAGTCCATACATTTACCCGTCCATAGACCCTCCCTTTGAAGAAATCAGGACAGAAGTGGGTAAAAGTGGACAAAAGAGACGGATTAAAACACCAGGTGTAAGTGTCTCCCTCGTCTACTTGTGATCTGATCGACCAAAACACATCTTAATACCATGTGTAAACCGAGCCTAAGGTACAATTACGAGAAATAATATCCCACTATTGCATTTTTTTTTCTCACAGTGGTATTTTTGTGATTTTGACAAAAATACTGTATATCACTCACAATGTGACTTTACATTTACATTTACATTTAGTCATTTAGCAGACGCCTTTATCCAAAGCGACTTACAAATTAGGACAAAATTCAGCGAGTCATCATAAAGAGGCAAAAGCAACAACAACGCAAGAAGTGCTCAAAATACGAAGTTCAGGTATTATTCAGAGTAGCATAAGCCTGATAAGTGATGTTTCAAAGGGAAAGGAAAACTTTTTTTTTTCTTTTTTTTTTTTTTTTTTTTTTTCTATAAGGTTAAGTGCTCACGGAAGAGATTGGTTTTCAGCTGTCTTTTGAATGTTGTCAGGGATTCTGCATTCCGGATGAGGGTGGGGAGAGCGTTCCACCAGCATGGAACTGTGAATGAGAATGTTCTGGAAAGTGATTTTGTGGCTTTCTGTGATGGAACCACGAGACGTCGCTCGTTGACCGATCGTAGGTGTCTGGTAGGGATGTAGACTCGTAGGAGTGAGTGAAAGTAGGAAGGAGCTGAGCCTGTGATAGTTCTGTAAGCAAGCGTCAGTGCCTTGAACTTGATGCGAGCAGCGAGAGGTAGCCAGTGCAGAGAGATGAACAGAGGAGTGACGTGGGCCCTCTTGGGCTCGTTGAAGACAAGACGAGCTGCAGCATTCTGGATCATCTGTAGGGGTTTGGTTGCACATGCTGGAAGTCCAGCCAGAAGAGCATTGCAGTAGTCAAGCCTACTTTATATCTCACAAATATGACAATGTCTCACAATGTGAAAATTTCCTATTTTAAACTTTCTCACACTTGCATTACTACATTATATAATTCTCTGGAATTAGATCATTCTAGCCAGAGGCTGAGATGAACTGTCCTCTGTCACGAACTGCTCCGAGACACGAAGGTTGAGGATCCAAATGCAGTTTTATTGAAAGGGTAATCCACAATTGTAGTCGAAAACAGGCAAAGGTCATTAACACCGGGTAATCAGTCCAAACAATAACAGGGTCAAAGGGGCACAGGCAAAAACAGAGGAAACCGAGAAAACCAGGAGAATGCTTGGAATTGCAGTGTGAACCTAAACAAGACTTCGCAGGGAATGAATGAGTGTACATGGTTTAAATAGGCTGAGGTTTCAGGGCGCTAGGACGGATCCGACGGTTCAGGGGGCCAGGGCGGATCCGATGATTCAGGGGGCCAGGGTGGATCCGATGGTTCAGGGGGCCAGGGCGGATCCGACGGTTCAGGGGACCATCTTGTCTGAAGACACAGGCGTAGAGGCGGCCATCTCGCCCGAAGTCACAGGCATAGAGGCTGCCTTCTTGTCCGAAGACACAGGCGTGGCGGCGACCATCTTGTCCAAAGACACAGGCGTGGTGGTGGCCACCAGGGGACCCTCGAGGACCTTCACGGATAAGCTTAAGGCCATTGCACACTGAAATGGCCTTAAGCTTGAAATTTTCGGATGCGTTTTTTCGTGTTCGTCAGCCTTAAAATTCGTCACGCACAGAAACCTTGCACACTGAGTCCGATGCGTATTTATTAAACCTTTGCGGGAAAAAACGCAAAAAATACAAAATGGATTTGTCAAGCAGTGAGGATGATTTTGTTGCCCTCTTTCTTCTTAAAAAGAGAAAAAGAAAGAGGAAATATTGGGTCCATCCAATCCTGAGATTGCGCCGAGAGGAAGGAGAGTTTCACCTCCTTATCAAGGAGTTGCGAAAATATCCCGAGCGATTCAAAATTTACCTCAGAATATGTCAGTGGAACAGTTTGATGCTTTGCTAGCGATACTGGAGCCACATATTAAAAAGACCACAAATTTCCGTGAACCAATTGATCCTGAACAGAGAGCAGTATGTCTATGGACGGACACACACACACACACGCGGCCGGCAGAAGCGCTGGGCAGACAGAACAGCTGTATACAGGTTATATTTTATTCAATGTCTTTGTAATCCGCATTTTGTTTTTCATACAGTACTTCTGCTGCGAGACGAAGTGTATCAACTTGTCAGACGTCATTCTGGATTTTGTCGTTCGCTTGTACGGTGGCTCTGAATTGTCAAAAAAACTCTCAAAATACTGGCTGTGGATGCGAAAAACGCAGAAAATCGAACCCGATCCGAATTATTTTATTACGGACGAAAGTTTCGTAGACAGTGTGCAAGCGTGATTGACATAACGTGAGGTAGAATTTTTTTTTTAACATGCAAAAATTTCGGATGCGAATTTCGGACTCAGTGTGCAATGGCCTTTAGTCTAATAATAATCATTGAGTCCGTAACAAAAGAAGTCAACGAGAGCATAGTCAAGAACGCCAGAGAAATTTGCAATATTTAAGAAGTCCTGGATGTGGTCCTCGAGGGACCGATAACCTTGCCGCAAACAAATGATTTGCACTGCCGAATCCATTGGTGGCGAAGTCTTCTGTCACGAACTGCTCCGAGACAAGAAGGTTGAGGATCCAAATGCAGTTTTATTGAAAGGGTAATCCACAATCGTAGTCGAAAACAGGCAAAGGTCATAAACACCGGGTAATCTCTGAATGCTCCACGTGAAACTTCGGTCTTCCGACCTTTTACTATCGCATCATTTGATTTTGAGGGAGAGAGAGCAAGTCAGCGCTTGTGTTGTTTGAAGATGGTGAGAGTGCGCGTGTGGCCGGGGCTCTCTCTCTGCTCGTTCTTATATGTGCCTTGTCAAGCGCAGCAGTCATTCAATTCTACATCACTCATCGATCAAAAAGGCTTTGGCAGGACAAAAATTCGCTTTAGCGGCCGAAAAAAAAAAGTCAATGCAGGAGAACCCCTGCATAACCGACTGTCTTTATGATGATATTCACCGAGACGGGCATTCTGACTTAATTTTGAATTCTGAAAGCTCAGAAATAACAGAAAGAGCACTGAACTTTGTGTCTGCGCACACTTCTTGCACTTGATGTTTAAACTGACAGGACTTAAAAACACATGCAAATGATAAACTTTCACTCTATGATGTTTAAACTTTGCAATTAATCCGCGTTACGGGCCGGGGAGCAGCTGGCCTGTACGGATCATGAATCACGGATCAACTACGATACCTATTCTTGACATCGCACATCCTGTGATGTAACTATCGTGGATGCGCACATCGCAATATCAATGCCAAAACGATACATTGTGCAGCCCTAGGCAACCGGGCAGTGAGTTATGGGAAATGTAGTTTATGAGGGAATGACAATAGTCTGATGTGGAGTGCCCTCTGGTGGCTCTCAAGGGCACTCCAGCTGGTGACCATTACAACCTCAGAGCAACAACAACAAAAAAAAGGTACAAATTATGAGTCATGAATGGATGAATGATAGTTTTAGCTAATGCTGATGCTAACACTCTTAATAGTTTTTTTTTTATTAATTTATTATTATTTGTTTTTTGTTTTTAAAGAGTTGCTGTGAAAATGTAGCTCTTATTTAACTTGTCCTTGAGTTGGCAGAGTAACTGGTTTGGTGGTCCCTGAAGTCTGTTGAAAACCCCTGCTATTTGTTATCAGAAATATAGTAGACTGCTGCTGCTTTGCTGAATTACATGCAGAGAAGCCAGCTTGGGTCATTGTATGAGTTGTGGCTTTTTGTGTTTCAATTTCCTGTTAGTATGAGGGAAATATTGTTTCTTTCTTTGAATTTTGACTACACTGCATTTTTTCTTCTTCCCAGCTGGCATTCTAACACACTGACTGGTACATCATTGACATACGGAAAGGCTAATGAGTACAAGGTGAAATATAACAGAGGTTATATGAAGCATGAAAGACATCATTAGACTCTATTACTATGAATTCATCTGGGTGTGTTTCTCTGAATTCTTAAAATACTTCTTTGGTAATTGTGATGTTTCAGGTTGTAGACAGTGGAGTCAAGGAGTAGCGTTAGGGCTGAAACTAACGGTTGTTGTACAAATAGTTGATTGGTAGTAGATAAGTCATGTTGGCCCTAACTAGCTGGTAGCATTGCTACATATCTATTAGCATAACAATATCTATTCCAACAAATATTGTAACTTTTCCTGGTAATAAGCTGTTAGCAGTGTAGCATGACAAAATTGTTATCATTGCCAAATTATAAATTAGGCATACCACTTTTTTCAGAACGAGTCTGATGTCGATACTTAAATTTTTGGTAGCCGATACTGATACCGGTATTTTCATTAAATTTGTCATTTATGAGATACCAAAAGAATATTAATCATATTAGTTGGCTTATTTTGTGTTACCTTGTAAGGCTACATTTTTAAAACGGGGAAATTAGTTTTTCTGTATTGCTCAGTGACTTGCAAAATAGTCTTAAAAACCAACATGAAAAAGAATTCCTGAAAAAAAATAATGATAGTCTATTTTTTCCCATATCGCCCACACCTACTCAGCATCATAATAGAAATAGATTTAGTCCAGCAGGTTAAACGATATTGAATGTCATCTGACAAAAATCTCAAAGAATTTCACTCCTGTTAGAGTTAGCATGGTGCCTTCACCACCTGTGCAACAATTCATTTTCCCATGGTACTGTTATAGCTTCATAATGACTGGCACTTTCTCTGCTAGAGATAGCTAGTGACTTTGGCGACACAACTGCCATTACAAAAGGAAAGAAGATGGAATGAAGGCTATGCTAGTCGGACTAGTTTTATTAACTTCAGTGCCCACACACTCTCATAGTCGCACACTTTCTGTCTCTCTATTTGGACATGAGACTTTGAATCAATATAACTCACTCCTCTCTGAATAATAATTGTGCTTCTGTGTGTGCTTGTGCCAAGAGAGACTCACAAACTGTTAGTAGCCTCCCAGAGTTTCTGCAAAACTAGCAACTTGGGGACACACATTTAGCAGAGCATTATGGGAAGGACAGCTGATTTTGTGTGTGAGTTCCAATTTTTAAGCCCACATGGAATATATGCATGCATTTCCTGTGCTGGTTGTAATGGAATGGGACTTACTGTATATTTGGTCAAATGTATTGCATTTGTAGCTGAAATCATTCATAATGATTTGTATTTGATCATATATAATAATTATTTAATATATATTTAAATAAATATTGAATGATTTAATGATTAAATAAAATAAATATTTCAATATATTGAGCCTAACGGTATCAAGCTATAAATTCTGTAGTAATCTGTCAATTTTAGCAATTCTGCAGGTATGCAGGTTATGCCATACATGAATATTGTTATAAAAGCATTTTTTTCGAGTATTTGTGTGGTCATTGAAAGCCTGTCTGCAGGTGGTATTTATGAAGCTGTGTTTACAGTATATGTGTATATTATGTTGAGCTGTGCAATGCCCGAGGCGAGGCTGAAGTTTTGTTGTTAGATATTTGTTAACAGTGGCAGTGTCATCATGATGGATGGAGGAGTCTTCTCAGTTCTGGTTCCGCTGCTGATCTGAACTGCAGGGGCGGACGAAGGAAGGAGCCCGCTCTGCGATCCGAGTTCAGCTTTCCCGGCCTTCTGTCCACACATGGTTCCCCTTGACCAAGAGAGCCAGTAGGTTAAGATAAGGGTCGCTGCTGTTGTCTCTTACACCTTTCAGCTAGGTGTTGTAATCCTTACTTTGGCCTGGTTTTGACTTTTGCTATTTCCTTTCAAACTCACCAGGCAATGTGAGTCTTGTACAGAAGTTAGATCTATTTTACTTAATTCGATTTAGGGTAAACCAACATCTTGTGGTGAAGATGCTTCCATTTGAAAGAATAAGTGCTTTGGTAAAAGGGAATGCAGATATTATATATATATATATATATATATATATATATATATATATATATATATACTGTATATAGATAGATAGATAGATAGATAGATAGATAGATAGATAGATATATGTGAGATAAATAGATTTTATTTTAGAATATATATATATATATATAATATATATATATATATATATATATATATATTTGCTTTGTTGGCGTCGTGATTCACCTTTAAGGATTGTGTACCATGCTGAACGGCCTATTTAAGTCAGGTTTTTCTTTGTATTTCTATGCACTGCTGACTTACCACTTTTTTTTTTCTTTTTTTTTTTGAGATTACCACTCTAAATTCTGTAAGAGACAAATAAATTATAGAAGTGAAAACATGTCACATGTGTGTAAAACAGTACTCCCTTTATGACACTATCCCTAGTTACGTGACCTACATCCATATATCCTCATCTTTCAGCTTATTGTGCTAATTCTAACATCAAACACTCAACGTTTGTTCAGAGATGGTAGATCTTCAAAGTTAATAGTCTAGGATCATGCTCCTTTTATCCGTCTCCATTTCTTGGCCCCATTGACGGTGTGTTCAGAGACAGAAGTATAATTTCACTTCATTGTGTAGACTTAATATGTAATTACATAGTTAAATACCCTACATCCATGTAAAATTGCTCGAAAGCAACAGCCCGTGCATCTAGGAAAATAAGCTCTTCCAAGCACAAAGAGCTGCAGGTAGTCTTGGAAAACGAAAAATCCCTAGAGAACACTGACTTGTTCTCATTCTGTTCTTCAGATTTGTTTCTCATTCTCTCAGAGCTGACTTTCAGGGATTGTAATGTTTGAGGAAGCTTTAATTGCTTGGTTAATCTGATCTGTGACTTAAGACTGATCTGCCTTAATCTTGAGGTGTCTGGTGTGACAAATTTCAGGAAGCTAGCCAGTTGACGGTTCCCAAGAGCAGAAAGTGTCATCTTATTGTTTACTTCTTGTGGCTATACTTTTGAAAGGGTGAGTATTTGAATGTTTACAAAATGGCTCCATTCATTTCAATGGCTTTCCTGTAGCTCAAACAGTAGAGCGTTGGCGATTACAACGCCAAGGTCATGGGTTTGATTCCCAGGAGAAGCAAGAACTGATAAGAATGTAAATGTGTAGCTTGAAATGCAATGTAAGTCGATTTAGATAAAAGCGTCTGGCAAATGCATAAATGTAAATGTAATTGTGTCTCACTCGTCAAGTGTTTCACTGTATACCAGATTTGCTTATAAGCAGGGACAAGCTGAAAGTAATATTTGTAGTTATAAACATTGTGCCTCAATTGTTGTCAGTTTTACTTTGTACTGAAACCGGAATATTCCTTTGAATTCTTTAATTTTCTATGTCAATCTCTCTATTTCAAACTCCAGTAGCCCTTTGTTGATTTAAAGGGATATTTCACCGCTGGAAAGATGAATGTGTATTTAAATTGGGTCATTCATGTACTAGAAATTTGAAATTATTTTAGAAGTTGGTGCCTTCTACACTGAGAAAAGCCAGAAAATGTATTTTTGGCTCATGTGGATGAAAGACAACAACTCCCAGAATGCAGTTGCTTCACTGTGCAGAATGCACTTGCCCTACGAGGTCACTCCCAAGCCACGCCTACCGGTTACAGAGGGCAGTATCAGAAGAAATGATACAACTAGGCTACTAGTTGACTCGAAACTGAAAAGAGGCCGTTTTATCGTGAGATCCCTCCCCCTATGGGCGGGTTGAAAACATGCGGAACTAGCTCCTGCTACTGACTGTAGTCTCTAGCCTCTGGCCAAAAAAAGCCTCAGATGACGCAAAATGGCGATTTTTGCGTCATCTGAGGTTGTTTTCCAGACACACAATACAGAAATCTCTCGTCTCAGGGGGACATGAGGGAGGGAAGCATGGTCATTCCAAAATACTACCGGGTTTCTACTGATACAAAGCTTAATGCTAATCGGTTGAAGTATCCCTTTAAGGAACAACATGCACTTGTGATGTATTCTCATCAATATATTGTCAATGCAACAAAAATCGGCTCATCAGTTCCAACTCAAATGGAACTTGCCGTTTAATTATTGATTTGGCACACATGACCTGAGAAAGCCTAGTAAATGCCACTGGATTTTCTTGTGTTGATTCGTTTTGAGAAATGCATTGGCCTATGCTGCTTTTGTGCCATATTTTCTTCAACCTATTATATCTCATTGCGAATCATTAAATTCAAACAATCTCCAACTACAAGAGGACTTTCAAGCTTCCAATGCCTCCTCAGAAGTACTTTTGAGAAAAACACGAGCGCTATTAAAAAAACAACAAAAAAACATGACAGCTCCTACTCCTTCACGTTCTCTCCATCAATCCTTAGGTCTGCCATAGGCGGTGCTCAATCGCAACAGAGCGTCTGTCCATCACTGTTTTCGTGCTCGGTGGGAGGAAAAAGGGCTGTCCAAATCTTCAAAAAGCCTCCTCCCCATGCTGTGAAGCTGTCTGCTTGAAAGACTTGTCTTTGTGCTGCTTCCATGCATGAGAGGAGCATCGATCAGAAGAGGTTGTCATTAAACGTGGCGCTGCACTTTGTCTATTTTTGGTATCATGACAGAGGTTTGGGCGGTGTGCAGGGGCCTGACGGAGAACCGTCGTTAATCATTAAAGTCACGGCGCGCTGCTGCGGCTCACACAGAGCGCTAACTGATGCAGTATACGTGCACTGCACCAACATGCATGCACATATTTAAACACACGGCCAGGTGAATGAAACCAGCCTCTCTGAAATTCAGAGGGAATGCGGTTATGTTCATTGCGGTTGTTCTCTACTATTCACTTTGAAGACTTTGGGCAAAGTCACAGAGGAAGAAAGACAGATAAAAGGAGAGAGAGGGGTTGATGGAACCCTGTAGGGTTTTGGTCTGTATACAGAGAGCCTTACTCCAGAGGCCTGACTCACATGGGGGGTGTTATCTAGCTTTCTTTGAGGTCCATTTCTTCTTCGCTTCCCCATGCAAGGATTTGGGTCTTCTTCTTCGCTTCTGTACCATAGCAAGAGTTCTTCGACTGTTATTACTTATCCTTCCAGTGTCTTTAAAATTAGAGTCGCAAACAGCGCCGTGCAATAGTGCTATTGTAATGTCTAGCTGTAAATGTTCTCTGCCTCTGAGGTAGAAATCGCACATTAGCTGGTGTATTACCGATGTTAATTTAATCATTACATTTAATCATACCCACCACTGCCTTTGGAAATCAGCAGTTACAAAAAAGAAATCCTAAAATAAGATGTTTTTGTACCTCTGAGAAGAAAATTTGAATCCGTCTTTGGCTCTCGTAGTACGCAGAGCAATCTGCTTTATGAATGAGGCTCTCATTCCCGGTCATGCTTGTTCAACAAGCTTGGGTTTGGGAAGTATAAGACCCACACACCTCAAGCTGTCGCTGTACAACACTCCATACCCTGAATCAGAACACCATACCCACCATCTTTGGCAGGAGGACTTGTTTGGACCAGGATTTGTTTGGGTTTCACACCGAGCTTTTTAGAACAGACTGCAGTCGCAAACACTCTCAGATTCAGACCAAACGGACATATGCCTTCCTCTTTGAGCAGCAAGAACCAGTCTGGCTAGTTGTAAAACACTTTTTTTTCCTTTTTTTTTTACTGCAGACATAATTTCAAAATACTATGAACTATTATTGATATTGATCTGCCTCCATCTGATCAACAACAAATTATTAGACCAAGCTCCGCCCTACATAATCGGTTTCACTTTAAGGTAGGGTAGGCAATTTCGGAAAGGCTAGCTATACCAAGCTAGCTTTGAAATCATAAGATCCCATCCTCCTTTCAGAGTGTCTGTAAAGCCACGCCTCCTCCAAAACACATGAACGCTCACAGCCAGAAAGTCTGCAAAGCGTCATGTGAGACAGCGTTAACCCTTTAGAACCGGCTGTGTCGTCGCCGACACATACCAGCAAGCTGTATTCATTTGACCGTAACTCTTCAACCATTTGCACTATCAAAACCATTCAAATTGACCCTGACAGTAGACAACATTCGCTTTTCGGCAATATACGGCTTATTACAGTAATTTCATGCTTTTTGTCTGCAAATGACAGCAGCGCGGGAAGGAAGGATTTGAACAGAGAGATATGAAGCGCGGCAGGTTCGAGTGTTTTGGATTGCATAAATTAATAAAAGAAATTCTATTTCTATTTTCAAACTCACCACACACATAATGGTCAATAACTGTAATTTGTTGAAAGCTAATCTTTTTCTGAAAAAGATGACACCTTGCACATTAAGATAGCACATTGTTTTAGAATTGTACAGTCAAAAAATCTAAATATGTGAAAAACACCTATTTTAGCTTCAGGTTCTAAAGGGTTAAAACCTCTTGTCTCAAAGCACATAACATTACAATAACAATGAGTCTGTAAACAGATCGGTAGAACATCACGGGTTGCCATCTTGCAATTACGGATATGACATGGCGTGAACTAGGGGTGTAATGGTACACAAAACTGACAGTTCGGTAACCTCGGTTTTGACGTCAGGGTTCAGTATGGTTCGGTACAGCAGAGGGGGAAGAAAATTAAACATATTTATTATTTATTTATTTATTTATTTATTATACAGTGGTTTACTGAACAAATTGTGTTCCTGTCTTTAAATTAATTCAGTTATAATTAAAAGTGTCTTAAGGATAAACAAAAATCATCTCTGCTAATGCTCTAATCTATATAGGGAGCCCTCACTTGCACATTACTATAATATTAAAGGTAAACAACAGAGTCCAAAGTTGGGTTGAGATTAGACAAACAGTTGTTTTGGTTCTGATACTTCCTCAGAAGATATATGTAAAAAAAAGAAGAAAAAAAACGAAAAAAAAAAACTTATTGATTGCAATCAGAGAGTTTCAACCAGAATAGCAAAAAGTCTTATTATGGCAAGGCAAGTTTATTTATATAGCACATTTCATACACAATGGCAATTCAAAGTGCTTTACATAGAAGAAATTAAAATAATAAAAAGAAACAAGAATAATTAAAAAATAAAATGAAATACAATACAGTACAGTCGGAACAGTACAATACAGTCTTATATTATTATAAAAAATATTGCCTAACCTACCTTTAAATATACGTCACAATATGAAGAAAAATAATAGCTTCTTCCATTACATTGGAATAGCTATTTCCATCAGCTAAAAGTCAGATTAGTGGACTAGTTATTCAGGAAACCCACCAAATACTTTATTTTGAAAGTGTTGCTTTGCACATCCCTGTTATCTAATCAATGGCATCGGCAGCTAAGATCAACCCATGAAGCAAGCATGTTTTTGTGTTGTGACTTTGCTGCTAGCGTTCATGCTGAATGTGCAGCAAGCGACAGTACGGCCAAAGCAGAAGCACCTGAATGCACACCTTCCCATTGGGCACCAATTACTGCTGCAGCCTGAATCAGTCACAATCCTCATTAATGTGTGAAATCGGGTTCAGCTCAAGGGACCGTAAAGGCTCTCTTGTGCACCCCCACGTTTCCCGGTGTGAAGCAGCAGCACCGCTGTTAATTAGAGCCCTGTCCTGAGCCGAGCCCTGTGGGAGCTGAGAGTGGATCTCTGCGCTCTTAAAATCTGACATAGAATTCAGCCATGATGTGTGTAGTATTGATAATCCAGCTGGACTCTGGGTTTTAAGATACTGTGTCCGTCCACACGGTCTATTTCTGTTTATCCAAATGCAGGCATATACAGGGCCCCTGTGCCTTTTTTGCATTTATTTATTAGGGGCCAGGGCCAAGTCCAAGCACCGAAGGTTATTATTCTTCTGGCTGGGAGTCTATTGCAGCCTCTAGAAGTATATGCTAAAAAGGTGTGAAATTTGGCAATGCGGATATAATTAATCTCAATAACCTTTAATGCAATGTTGGTGCCAGTCTCTCATGCCCTCTAGCGCCACCAACAGTTCAAGTTTAATTTTTAGCTAACATTTGAACTACATTGCGTAGAAATGAAATTGTGGACCTGAGGGTTTACATTTCTGCCTGACTACATTACTCGCTATTTTGAATTTTGCAGAACGGCTCCGACAGCTTTCAGCGATTTAATCCCCGAATTTGCCTCAGATCATATCGAAACCATGCCTGTCAAAAAGTTTTTGATACACTAAACCTATAATAACACATTCATAAATTAGAGGACCCCGTACAGAAAGTGAGGCTGTATCCTCACAATGCGTTGGCATATTGAAAGTAAACTTTACATATATATAATGTTACCTAGTACCTGAGTTTTGAATTTTAAATAGCTATAGCTATTTTTTTTTTTAAGGCATGAACACCAATGGTGCAAGGACCCTCTTGGAACTGTCTTTTCAATTTAGTTTAGTTTTCACTAAGTTTAATTGTATGTTCTTTTTTGTTCTTTTTTATTATTATTTCAGCTTTAGTTTTGTATTTTAGGACTGTCAGTCAAATTAAATTTGGCACACTGTTAAGTAACACTTTCTAGCCACAGTTTGGTGTTAATGCCGGTGATGTTTTCATGTTTGAAGCAGGAAATGAAACAAAAAGTTTGTGTTATTGGTGTTGTTATCGCGGGGCCCTCAAACACCCAATTAACTGCCATGAACATTTAAATATGAATACTCTACAAGATCATATTTATATATATTTTATTGTTACAGATTCTGAGTTTTTTTTTAGTCTCCCAGCCACGTCACATTGAATTCAGTGTTGTGTCTGAGCCACTCTTTGTTAGCTAGGTCTTTTTGTTGCATCAGAAGTAGAGGATCACAACAGATGTTTCTTGTCTTGCTATCCCTGAGACCCCATCTCTCTCTCTCTCTCTCTCTCTCTCTCTCTCTCTCTCTCTCTCTCTCTCTCTCTCTCTCTCTCTCTCTCTCTCTCTCTCTCTCTCTCTCTCTTTTCCTCAAGAGATATGATCAAGGTGGTAAAGAGCCAATTATATGGGTCACAAAGAGATGTCACTCTCCACCTGGGGCAAGGTGTGCCAGAGCACACAACAGATGGAGGGCCGCCCTCAGAGCAACTCTAATCAACACTTTAAATGACCATTTTTTTCCTATAGGAAACAAGTTTGTTTTCCATATACAGGGAGGAAGAGTATTGTTATGTGGTTCAGTCTTCTGAACAAATAATTGGCTTGAGCGTCTCAGTTCAGATTTGCCAGTCACAACACATAGACACTGAAACAGCTGCTTGAATCACTCTTTTGACTTCTTCACTGTTTGTCATTGTGAAACACAGGAGATTGAAATGCATATCTTAACATCCTCAAACATTAATTACTGAACCCATCCGAGTTCCTAATTAAAGCTATATCCTAATGAAAGCTTTCCCCCGCTGTAATGATATGCAGACTCAGAGAGTACACCGGGAGAACAGTAAACATCAGTTTATTGAAATTGCAAGAGAATGACCATACGTAGATAGCAGGAGGAAACAGCGTGATGAGGGATGATGAAATGTCAGCTCAGTTGTCGATGACCGGAAGGAAACCACGGTGACGGAAATGCACGGAGACGAAGGAGAACGACCATGGAGATGGTGACAGAGTGGAGATCGTGGAACGTTGGAGAAGGTATAGGAATCTTTCGTAGAAATGTTGTCAACAGGTAAGTAGCATATAGAGTGTCAGTCTAGTATCCACTTTTATCTATAGTGTCCATACCCCTGGAAGTGGTCCAAAGTGAACAAGCTCATAACGTCTGTATTAACACCTATATTTAGCGTCGTCCACTTGTGGTCCGATCGATCAATACGCATCTTGATACCAGATGTAAACAGGGCCTTAGTTTAGTTATCCACCATCTATAGCCGATGCAGCTATTCTCACTGTGTCTAGAGCACTTTCTTGCTTTTGTAAAGGGACATTGATTGGCTTTGTGGTCATATTCTGTTTATTAACATTATCACTCTCTTTCTCATTGCCTACCATTCTTACTTAAATTGAAATACTTTTTGACTCCTGTGGTCATTGCACCTGGCAATGAGATAGCAAGAATATTCCCTAGCTAATCCCCTGTACAGAACCGCTGATTTAAATAACATCCGTGTGTTTAAATCCTTATTGTGTGTGTGTGTGTGTGTGTGTGTGTGTATGTGTGTGTGTGTGTAAAGAGCCATACCAGCTGCATTAGCTATGATTTTTTTTTCTACCTGTTGTGTTTGTCTTGGTGTCCTTCTCCAGGAGTTAGTGAACAAACAAGTTTGCCCAGAGTGTGTAGGGGGAGGGCGAGCAGTGCGGCTGACTTTAATTTACTTTTCTCTGCGATAGGGAAGTTATCATTTATCTCATCCACAGGACCGAACTGTAATCCGTCAGGGGACACCAGTCCCAGAGCTCATGATTCAAATACACCCATGAAGATGTGTGTGTGTGTGTGTGTGTGTGTGTGTGTGTGTGTGTGTGTGTGTGTGTGTGTGTGTGTGTGTGTGTGTGTGTGTGTGTGTGTGTGTGTGTGTGTGTGTGTGTGTGTGTGTGTGTGTGTGGATTAATGGGAACAGAGAGAGAAGAGGATAGTAATGAGATCTGGAAAGGATGAGGGGAAGTGTACACACTACTCTGCTGATCGCTACAGGGAACACCAGAATCTAAGGTGATGGGTGCTACTTGATGTCTTCAGATTGGGTAAAGCACTATGTAAATTGATTTATTAATGGTAGAGAGGTGACAGGGAATTATTGGCGAAAGAGATGGGGGAGGGGGGCACAGGCCGGAATCGATTTAGTCTCTCTAACATGGGCTCCATGTATCTGGGAATTCACATGTCCTATTATTATTTTCAAAGGGGAATCATGCCATTTGAAAACAGACATATATATTATTTTATTTGTTTGGTGATTCTAGTTAGTAAGATCACACACTTCATCTATAAGTTAATGCATTGCAGATTGACGCATATTTTTTTTTTTAAATGCCAAAGCTCCCATAGCAGCAAGAAAGCAGTACAATTATGCAATGTTTTTTTTTTGTTGTTGTTTTTTTTCGGTTTGCTTTGCTTTACTTTTGTGTTGTGTTGTTTTGTTTTGATTGATTTTTGCTTTTTTTATTTTATTTTTTTAACCAGATTGAAAAACAGAATACAAAACAGACTTTTTTTTTTTTTTTTTTTTCACTACATTTATTGCATTTATTTTGTGACTTACTTATACTGTACGGTGCTATTAATATAACATGCAGCTGCCCACCATGTTTTATCTTCTAGCAGGAGAGGAGAATCACAGACAGATACTGTAGATATACCAGCAGATTTGAGAGGGGGTGGCAATGAGGAAAGTATAGTTACCCACTAAAACACACTCAGTAAGGTAAGGTAAGTATTGGTCGCTTGTACCTGGATCTAGCACCATGGTTAAATAAGCTGACTTGACTCCTTTAAAATCTTCATAGAAATTTGGAGTTGTGACCTAGAAGTGATCTGGCCCACCAGGAAAAGTACCCTTTAGCCAGTTTAACCCTTAAAAGTAATGTTCATTCTATCAGAAACATCCTCTTCATTCATGCTAGCAGTCCGTTTGTTCATTCAAAAAGGTACCGATAGTAGTGTGGCAAGTGTTTCTCTGTTTCTTGATTGCTGTGTCCTCGACATCAGCCTTTGGGTGATTGTTATTCCATGGGTCAGTGTCAAGAGACTGTTTTAAATGGAGCAGATGAATGGGGGAGGGCTAGAAGGAGAGAGCGAGAGAAAGATACGGAGTGAGGCGAAGAGAGCGAAATGGAGAGAGACAGGTCCCTTTTGATTGCTGTGGTAACGGGATTAGTATTCCGAGTCCATCAGTTCCATCTCACCGTCTCTTTGGCTGGTGGCAAAGCACTGAGGTCTTTTATGTGCTGCCTTCATTCTTAGCGGCTCACTTTCTAGCTACAATCCACTCTCCTCTGAGTTCAGATGCATACAGGCTTAGAGAGCTCAAGGTTGGAGGCCACCTCTGGCAGCCAGCCATCACTACTCTCGGACTGTGGTGAAGGACTTCAGGTTACAGTGTTTTCAATCACTCAAGGCAAAATTGTCCACTTTAAACTGTGCACAGGTAAACGATCTATGCTGGTGGCTGCGTTATCTCCGGGATTTGGTCTATCAATCTGAAAAATGCTGTTCTTATCATAGAGAATGGTTATAGTGGCATGTTTCCCAGTTTTCAAGCTTATGCTTAAAGTTCAGGGCTGGCGTGGAGCGAGCTGTGAACCGTCACCATTGTGTCCTTGAGTTAGGCTCTTAACCTCTGGTTGCTCCAGATTGACTCTCCCTGTAACAACTGTGGAAGTTGTGAGTTTGCTAATTGTCTTAATCGTTCAGGAAACAAGTGCTCAGTAAGACTTCTTAGGGTATTGTTAATAGTGTTAGCTAAATTGATGCAGTAGTAGCCAAGGGGTGGGATTACATGTCTTTTCCTTACTGCAGTTCTGTCATTCGGGACCATTACAAGCACTGTCAGTGAATGTTCATTTTGATTTAATTTAAATAGATCATAAACTGCATTGTTTTAATGTTTTATAATGTTTCCTGGGGTGCACTTATAATGTTATGATTTTTACATAAAAAATTGTCATAATTTAGAAATAAATGGCATTTATGCTACCCTGATTTTAGCCTCTGATTTGTGGTCAGACTTCAGTGTAAACACCCACTGATGTGATTGGCTAACATATGAAATAGCTAGTATTACATGTGGAACTCTCTTGAAAACTTTTAGCACGTTTTTGCTATTGCAGATCTCAAGGTTAACTAATCGTGGAAAGTGTTGATTATATCATTACATTTAGATCTATAGTATTATATTTAGATCGTGGCATGAACGTTTGCAGTGATGAGCATTGTAGCTGATCACAGACATGTTGAGCGCATGAATGCAGTGATCTCATCTTTGCAACTCGATTTCTGCACACTAACAAATGCTTTCATCATAACTAACAGTGCAAACACAATGTAAATAAGAGATTTGTTGATTTTAACCAAACTATAGATAACAGGGACTGAGTTTTGGCGAGAGTCCAGAACTCTGTCACTGATAATCTTGCGCTGTTTGATTGACAGCTCCAGCGATTTTAAAGGGAGCGTTCTTTGCTCGCTTTCTATGTATATCATTTAATCATAGTTTAAATAACAGATTATTTTCATCCTACTAAGAGAAACAATGTGAAGTTGACCGTTTATACACTGGTTTGAATTACTGACACATAGACAAAGAACATCTGACTGTACATGAATCATAACATATTAAAAATCACTGGTCACAGATCAGGCATTAGAATTAACACAGTTACATACGTTGCCGCATTCCTGCGAGTCCATATCATAAAAGTCTGTTTTCAGTTCTGAAACTTACAGGATATTCTTATAGTATGATGAAAACAAATTGTGATTGTTGGTTTAACTTAAAGTAGGTTACCTGGTTGCCAAATTTTGAGTTCATTGAAATAAAAAATGTGAGAATACAAGGGAGATTTTCTGTTTTAAAATCCACTCATGGGGTCTAAAAATGCCTGAAGTTGAAGAAACACCCATATACAGAATATTTAGTTTATATGTACTGTGTGTACAGTGTGTACAGTATACTGTATATATATATAGTCTGGCCATTTAGACTTCAGATTGCTCTTCAGCCGCTAGAAGAGAGTTTCAGAAAATAGTTTGAGAAGGTATTGAGTGGCACAGTCACCTTCTGCTTTTCAACAAACCATATGTGTACCTTTCACTCTAGTTAGACTTAGATACGAATTAAATCTTCTTTTAGAAAGCAAATTGATGTTCTCAATCTATAAAAATCATACTAAACCAGGTGAAATTGGCATGTTGAAACTCTCTGTTGGAGACAAATTGGATCCCCCTGGATTATAGTGAGTAGGTTGGTACCAGCAAGGTTACCGATATAAAATGGGTTGTCCCTAACAATGTCTCGTTACGGTTGAGAGTTCAGTATTCAGCAACCTCCAGCTTGTTATGTGTCTGAGTGTCTACCCTGTGGCTTAATCAATACTTATAGCCTCATGCTGTCTATCTAAAGGCGTTCTTGGGGGAATGATAAAATAATTGATCACATCCCAGATGGCAGCTGCACTACATGTCTGGAAAGACAAATGGAAGATTGCTACATTAATATGGCTAGGCCAGTCCTGCATGTTTCTGTTAAATCCAGAAAACCTGAAACCACATCCCTCCCCAGAGTCCCTGCCCTTAGGAGTTGAAAAATAGGGTTTGGATAGTACACTATCCTAGAAAGAAAGGCAATGGTGCACAAAAGCCCCAGAGATCGCCCTCTTTACTCCCTGAGAAAGGTTGAGCAGTTTCTCGACTTTTAGACTATGCAGAAAGTTGAGCCGAAAGAGGAGAGCCAGATATATTGGGCCCAGGTAACATATATTTCCAGTATGGATTTTTTTCCCCAAAGCCCTTGAGCCCTCGGTGTCCCATTGGACATCTCATCTTGCTTCTCTACATTTCTCCACTGCCATTTGGGTTGTAATGATGCAGTTGTGGAAAATTATAGGCAAGAAGATGTACGAGGACATCATACCAAAATCCCCAAAGATCTCCTTTTCCCTTTCATTCTTTCCCATTGACCTAAAGTATCCATAGTCGCCAACTAGGGTGTAACAATTGTTTCATTGACACATTTTCGGAGCAGCTCGTGTTTGATCTCTCCTCAGGACGCCACTGATCACATGACCAGATGACAGCTCTCAGAATATAGTCAAACCAATCAAACCATTGATAAAGCTGCCATCTCATTGAGTGGCCACTACTGCTGACATATGCTTTCATTGTGTGAAATCATAATTTTCTACAAGATAAAATACTGCCACTTTTACGGATATCATTGTTTATTTTGGGTGAGCAGAAGACATTTAGTTATATTTTAGGAACTTTAGGGTTGTTTTCTTTATTTGTATATGGGACCTTGAGAAAACTGAATGTATCAGATAATATTATAATATTTGGATTAGGGACTAATTGAGTAACAGGGAGTTTTACAATTATTTTCAGACCAAGGAAAGTCATGGAAATATATAAAATCTTGTAATATAAAGCTTTACTTGTAAGTATAAAGATACATTTCTATAGCTCCGACTGATTTTAAATTGTAAAAGTATCACACTATTGACATTACCAGAAGTAAAACCCCGCTTATGTATATACATTGCAAAACATAATGTACTGTAAGTGTCTAAATTGTATGCACACAGTTAACTCCATGTTACGCTGTAGCTACCCACAATGCATGTGAGAGAGTGAGTGGATAATTGAGGATGTTCAGGTAACTGAATGAAGCGTGTTGTGTAGGATATGATGCGTAGGATTTCTGTCATGAACAAGGTGAGCTATGTAGAAGAAACTATTACAATATTTTCGATTGTATGACTTTAAGACTTGGAATATAGTGTACAGGCCACTTTTTTTTGGTACTCTAATGCTGCATTTTGTTTGGGCTTGGATTGTATGGACAAAATTATTGCTTCATTTAGTTCTGACTGACCTGTACCCAAACATTTCAGATGAACTGTCAACGGTATTACAGCATTCTCTTTATCTCTGTCTCTCCCTCTCTCTTATTGTTTGCCTTTTTCTCATTGTCTTCATCTAGGTTATTTTCTTCCCTCAATGCTGTAAACACAGAGAAATGTGAAATCCTAAATGAGACTGAGGCATGGCGCTTAGGGGAACCAAGGCCTGCTCCCAATGCACGCCAGTGTCAGCCCGCAGACACAAATTGGTGACAAGGGGGACAGGGACAATTCTCAGGGAGCCCTATAGTCCACTGGGACCTTCAGACAGTGTCCCTGAGCAGGAATATGTCTGTGAGCGCCATGGGAGACAGATGTTAAAGGTAGAAGAGGAAAGGGAGACGAAGCTGAGAAAACAGAGCGCAGGCATGGTTTCGTGTTACACAACGAAAGACCAGTTCTCTGTTCATGTACATGAGAACATGGCAAACAGAAATGTTGCCATGTTGTGAAAGACCGTCACAGCCTCATATCTGTGTGATACTGTATGGCCGTTTAGTTGCTGAACTGGTGGGTGGACAACTCATTTTTTTAAGACTAGTTACAATATTTGTGTGTGTTTGATGATAGAGACAAAAAAGGTTACACTTGATTTTTAGGTGTCTTTGTTACACTGTAATAATACAGTTTAGTACTGAGTAATATTAAGTAATTGCATGTACTTACTTGAGGGTTAGGGTTTGGTTAAGGGTTAGTAATGTAATGTTGGTAGAATGTAATTATGCATAATTTATAGTTATTACTATAATAACTATATGTAACAATGACACTGTAAAATAGTGTTACAAATAAGCATTTTAGAGTGATTCAACCAGACTATTTTATCTAAAATAATTTAATGTTAATGTACTTCAAATTCTATTTTTTTACATTAGAAATAAAATAGAATATTATTTTTTCTACTCATATTTGTTTATGTATTATTATATAATATAATATTATGTTATTAATTATATTATTATATTATATTAGATGTGTGTATTTTTATATAATATTATATTATGTTATGTTATTATAATATATTATATTATAGAATAAGTCATATTATATTAAATATTTATAGTCTAAACATACTCCACAGCAATATACTTTTTATATTTAATTATACAACTTTTTTGTCTTTTTATATTATATTATATTATATTATATTATATTATATTATATTATATTATATTATATTATATTATATTATATTATATTATATTATAATATATTATATTATATTATATTTTATTTTATTTATTTGCCTTTCATCACTTTTACTGTAAGAACAATAGCAGGTGAATGATAATACTGGAAGCCTGATTCAAACCTTTATTGTTCACACAAGTAGTGGTGGGCAGATCGAGTCTTCGTGAAGCAATGAAACAGTTGAACCATATGGGCCATATTGTTTCGAGGCTTCGAATCAATCCGACACCCGTCTCAACGGTGACACCTAGTGGTCACTTGCAGGTGTTGATCTGAAACAATCTTGACGAGCCATTAAAAAAAAAGAAGTTTTTTTATTATTGTATTTTTCTAATATGTGAAGCTTGTAACCTATAGGCTCCTCACTGTGCATAATGTTATTTTGGTCCTGTGAATATTGAAAAATGAATATTACTAAAAGAAATCAAGCCACAATGTCTCACTTTTTTAGAGATTTTTATTAAAAAAATATTAATTTCTCTGCTGTGGAAGGACTTAGCCTACTTCTTTTTTTACAGATAATTTCTCCAGCCTTTGAAAAAATCCTCTCACAAGGGACACTTGTTGCTGGCATGCAAAGATATTTTTTAGCTAGGACATACAAATGAGGAAAGATTACTGCTCTCTCTTTCCAGTAAGTTAGTGGATCATGAGTTCTGGGCAAATACGCAAATTTCAAATTCTCCTCAAATGGCGCATCATGGATGATGTATTGTTGCAGTAGGCTAGCTGCCAATCACAATACACACATCTCACTTTATTTAGGATTTCTAAACGGAAATGCTCCCACACCACAGATGTACGGCATCTCTTGGAGCCTCCATTTTATCTATCTATCCAAATCTATCTATGTATCTATGAATCTATCTATGTGTCTAGATATGTGTCTAGAGATATGTATCTAGATATGATCTATCTATGTATATATATATGTATGTATCTATCTGTAATCTATCTATGTATTTATATATGTATCTATAATCTATATATGTATCTATCTATTAATCTAGCTGTCTATATTTATATCTATGTATCTATTAATGTGTCACTATATGTATACTCTGTCTGTCTCTAGCCTATCAGTCAATGTGTTGTGTAAATTGAAATGTAAGCCTATAGCCAATAACTAATCAAATCGCACTATGTCACTATATCACCAAAAATCTCACAAAAACCCACGAGGTCAATATGCGTTGATTTCACTTTTATACAGATGTGCGATTGTGTGGTCTGTTCCCGACCGTGTCAATCAAACGCTGATTCGGCGGACCACACCTGATGAAACACTTAGTGAAACACTTTGAGGCTTTGTTTGGCCATAGTCACGTGACATGGGTGTTTTGAATCACGCTTCGGATCAGTGTTTCGAAACATCTGCGCTTCGGGATCTCGCAAAGCTTCGGAACGACTGTTTCGCGTCAGCCATCCCTACACACAAGCATCACAGCACAATCTGTGCTAATCACTGGGCCACAGCTTCGATACATGTCATTATTTCTATATAGCTTCCTAATTTAGATTTGCAACAACACCCCCACATCCCTCAGCCAATGACGTTGTTCCATCTTGATGTGTGACACCAGTACCGATTTACTGAGGCTGTGTAAAAGCTATCAGTGTTCCAGCGGAGCGTATAGTCATTTGTCAGGTGCCAGAGTGACAGGAGCTGTTTATCTGATGTTATTCTGATGCTCACAGCGAGATCCGCAACACCCTCATTACACCTGGAGACATGTTGTTAACACATTGCAGTCTGTTTTCCACCACTACAGCACTTTAAAAAGGTTTGGATGCATGAAGGCACGCTGGCAGACTTTTGATGTAGGGAAACAATGCTGGGTGATTGATTTTGCTAGAGAAAAGGTGGGTGGTTTACCGTTACTTTTTTTTATTATAATTTTTTTATGTTATTATTATTACTTATATAATAGCAATAATTCCTTATTTTTCAGCAAGTATATATATAAAAATATTAGTATTAATGAAAACTGAGATCAAATGCGATAAATGTAAACAGATAAAATAAGGATCGAGAGAGAAACATACCTTTGCCTTCTATATATGACGCTTCCCATGGACAAATATATATATATATATATATATATATATATATATATATATGTATGTATATTATATATATATATATTTTATATATATATATATATATATATATATATATATGTGTGTATGTATGTGTGTGTGTGTGTGTGTGTATATATGTATATATATGCACTGTATAGATCAAGAGTTACTTGTATTACTATGAATGGGAGAAATTGCGTTGCGAAATATGGCAAAATAAGTCACGCCTTCTAAATAAAAGGGCCAATCACCAATTGGTAAAGTCATTGCACCGATGCTGCTAGCGTTAGAAGCTGAGGTTCCCACACATTAGGGGTGTGCGATATTGACAAAAAACGATATCTTGATATTTTCTGGGATTTTTATCACTAACGATAATTAGATGATATTTTGCTGAGATTTTGTTGGTATCTTTGCAAGGACTGCCGTGGACAGCTGACTCCTAACGTTTTTGTTATTCTTTATATTCTGTGTGGTGGTCAGTTTGCAGCAGTGACAAATTATATTTGCCATGTAGTTTAAAATGATTTTACCTTTTATGGGCATGTTTTACCTTTATAAAGCCATTTTTTCTAACCTAATTAAATGTACGCATAATATTTATATATTTGTGTCAAATTCTTATATGTAATCAATAAATTCAATAATAAGATACCCTATAGGCTGTTACCAATCAAATGAAGTCAGTATCAACAAAATGAATCCTTGAAACAATGAAGCTGCATCTGAAGTTGCATTTAGATGCATTTAAACAGATTCTTTAATGCAGCTCAGAGGGGACATCAATGCATCCAACCTGCAGTTGCAAATGCATAAATAATGGTGTGATTTTTTAAACATAAAACGTTGAACACTGATATTTGAAACCATTTAAAAAAATGAAAAGATACTTTAAATGTGAAAATCCGCCAGTAGGTGGCAGCAAGTCACTGTTAATGAGTGAGTCATTGAATCATTCATTCAACTGATTCGTTCAAAAAGCTGATTCATTCACTAACAAAACACTGCCTCGTGTTGTTCAGAGATGCAAAACAGTGATGCGTCAATATTGTGTCACTTGTAAGTCACTTAAATATGAACTTTTTTATTGATCTGTATAAAATCTGTTACATTTGTAATCATGCTGAGATTGTTTAACATTAAGCACTTATCTTGAATTTATGCGTGCACTCTCTGGGTGTGTATTTCTAAAGTGAGGGACTTGCTCGATAATGTCAGAGCGCACATTGTTAAAACAACGATTTTTTTTTTCTTATAATATATATATCGCACACCCCTACCATAAACTGTAAAAAATACTAATGCACATATAGAACAAGGGTTCTCAACTCTGGTCTTCGAGATACACTCTCCTGCAGAGCTAAGCTCCAATCTTGATTAAACTCACCTACTTGAAACTTTCTAGTAATTCGGAAAACTTACTGGTAACAAATTAACAGGTTTTTACCATAGCATTTTTAGAGTCTTTCAGTGTTAAAATATAGACACTCTTTCTTTTTTTTTTTTTTTTTTTTTTTTTTTTACAATAAATCAGCCAGTTTTCTAAGACTTGCACTTAGGAATACACATTCACATTGGCTTGGTCAACCTAAAATATGCGCTCTTAAAAAAAATGCTGTTTGAGTGTAAGTAACATTTGTGAGTTTGGCAAGCAGTTTTGTGTGTGTTTGCGCGTGTGTGTGTCTTGCATGGCCAAAAATTACTGCCTAAAGGCGTTGCAAATATGGCACTGAGTGATCTGACTTTACTTGAAAGGAACTTTGCCATCGGAGATCCAAATCTCTGTTGATTTTCATAGAGTTCATTAGTATGTTGGCTAACAGTGCGATACACAGAACAAAAATACTGAAATAAAATAATACATTCTTTATTCGTTATTTTGATGCTTATCTCTATTGAATGACTTGAATGTTTTAATTGAGTGAAATATAATTGAATCTTAATCAAGTAGTTTAATGAAGTATAATTTTAATCAACACGTTTCTCTCCTCGTCTCCTATCGTGAATTTATTTTTCCACTCCTACTGCATTCTGAAATTGCCTTCTCAAAAGATACATGTGATGCTGCTTAGAGCTGGGCTAAAACGAGGTATCTTTGCAGACAGCATAATTAAGTCGCCTACCTTTTGGATTAGCTTTCACGTCGGGAGCGCCTTAAAATGCTGCCGATGGAGGTTTTGGAACCGAGATTGAGCCAGTGAGTTAGCAAGACAAAGACGGTAAAGGAGAGAGAGAGCAAAGAGTAGGAGGGTAACATCAATCTCGGGTGATTTAGCAACAAAATGACAAATGGATTGACAGACTGCAGAACTCATCTAGGGTCAGGTTAGCATGCAAACAGGTTACGATTGATGTGATAGCCAGTCGCTTCATCTTCTGTTCAACCAGGCTCTCTGACATACACTCCCACACACATATCCGAGTCCTGTCAACACCCCTCCTCAGCCCTCAGCCCACACACACTCCATTTTTTTTTTTTTTTTTTGGCTGAATTGTGCCAGCATTCTTTTAGCTGACAGATTCCTTGACTGTCTATCTGGGCTGTCTGTCAGAGGCACACCCTGGCAGGGCCGGAGCGGCCCACGTCCTTCAGAGGCGGGCGTCCAGGGGCCCATGGGCCTCATTTATGTTCATCTGCGGTGACGTTAAGTGGAATTTTCCCTCCAATTTGTTTGATAGCCATTGCTACTCTTGACGGACAGGGCTATTTATCATAATATCAAATGTGCAACACCCTTCCTCTCAATTGCTGTGCTAATATGCGCACACACACACAGTAGCCTTGCAGATGTCACTTAAACACTGTTATTTTAGAATCTAGTACTTTGCTCTTTTCCATGGAAGCAAAGTAAGGTTGTACTGTATGCTCATTATTTGAAAAGCTGCCCATTTTCTTTCTAAAGGATCTATATGTAGAATTCAGAAACCCTTGTTATCGGCGACACCGGTGGCCGTTAAGTGAACTGCAGCCAGAAACGTATTGCTCGTGCTCGCACTCGTACATGTAACGTAGAAGAGGCTGAACGTGATTCAATGCCCCAATATACTCATGACGAAGTTCTTTTTTTTCGTTTAAAGCTTAGAAGTAAAAATAAGTTGGAAATACCTTTGCAGCGATATACTGTTAACAAACATCTAGACTTTTAGATGATTATGTAAATATGTGCTGTACGTTTTCCTCAATATCAAAATAAACACACAACAAAAAATGACAGAGGCGAGAAAGCAGGATATGTTTGCACAAGCTCTGCAATTCACCGGCATCATGTTGATAGACGGTATCCGAGGTAATTAAATTTACACTTTCATGATAGTTTGAATATAATATATGTTTGAGACTATAGACTGTATAGATCTGGTTATGTGACACTGTATGTGACACTATAGTTTGCATGACACATTGACATTAGAGCACAGAATAGCTCTTTCGGCATTATCCTGAACATTGTATAAGCATTCATTTCATGTGTCATAGAACGGAAGAGAGGTTCTCAGACTGTCGAAACCAGTCCTTCACATAAAAAGCAGTCTACTGGCTTTCGTAGACAACCTAGGAAGTCTGGGAAGGTCTTGGTTTTAAAGTTTAGTTTCAAGATGTTCACACATTGGCAATTAAAAAAGCGATTAATGCATATAAATCATTAGCACCTTTAATAATAATAATAAAAAAAAGTTGTTTTATTCAGCAAATGCATTGCCTAGACCATTTACGCTGTCACAATTGAAAACCGTCACACCTTTTCTATGAAAATAGCGCTGCTAGTAATGACCGCATTTCCTCCTGCATATAAATAGAGTAATTAATATACATTAAAATGTTTAATAGCCATTAAAATGTTCATAAATGTGGAGGCTCTTTGAAAGTAGGTATTAGACTTTTTCTGAATTTATTTAATGGCAGTGCTGGAGCTGAGGTACATTATCATTCTTGGACACATCAGAGAGAAATCATTTCTCCCTCTCCCTGAAAGACTCTTCTATATCCTTGGTACAGAACAGCTACATAGCAGAAGCTTTTAATATAATGAACAGGTGTTGTTTGTTCTTCTTCTCTGGAAAAAAAATGAGGGAGAGAGGGAGAACGGGAGAAAGAAAGACTGCTTGTTTTTTGTTTGTGTCGGGGTTATACTTGTATACAGGTTGTGTGGTCACTACCTGTGTTATTTAATTTTAGTATCATTGAGATAGTGTTATAGTTTTGTTAATATTTTGAATAAGTTCTTCTTAATATATATATATATTTCATTTAAAATGAAGTTAAACGTTTAGTAATTTTGGTGTCATTTTTATTATTTTTGTATATGTCTATATAGTTTTTATACATTTTTATTTCAGTTTTTAATACATAAAGTTGAACTAAATGAAAATGAGAAATGCTTCAACATATCTCTGCTACTTCCTTTGTTTATTAAGGATTTTGCACAATTATTTTGGCCACAATCACTGCAGAAAATTATGAAAGAGTTCACAGATTGAGCATTTAGAGGAATAGTTTGCCCACAAATGAAATTTCTGCCATCATTTACTCACCCTTATGTCATTCCAAACTGGATTCTTTCTTCTGTGGAACATAATTTTTTTTTTATTATTATTATTTTTTTTATATACATTGGAAGTCAATGGTAACCAAAACTGTTTGGAGCCCAGCATTCTTCAAAATATCTTCTTTTGTGTTCTACAGAAAAAGTAAATCCCATGGTGAATTATCCCTTATTTTTGGGCAATTTCCCAGTTTGGATCATGACTCATGTAGCTGGTTGGATCAAAACTTCAAACCATTGAGTCCAAACTCAAGGTCTACAACGACACCCAAACATAAATGAAAATCAATTCTTCACCCTTATGTTGTTCTCAACCTGTATGATTTCATTTATTTAGCCAAATGCAAAGGGCCAAATTTAAAAGCATGTTTGAGCTGCTTTTTTCCAGACAATGAAAGTAGATGAGAACTCTAGAATGTCAGGCTCCAAAAAAGCACCATAAAATGGTTCCATATGACCATGCAATTCAAAGTCTTCTAAAGGCATATAGTATAAAATGTGAAAAATCTTCCTTGATTGCCACAGTCACAATCCATTTACATTATATGGAAAAGTGCAGCGTGGACCATTTGCTATTGATAACTACTTTTTGTGCCCCATGAAAAAAGGGAAGCCAGACATACGTGACAGAATTTGAACTGTTCCCTTAATAGGTTGAGTACCTAGTGAAGTTTTCAAAAGCACTGTAAACTTTACGACCCCCAGCATCTGCATACGCTCTACAGGAGAGATCATGATAAGAGGCTCTACAGGCTGTCTTCATTCGCCCCTTTTATAAAGCATTAAAGATAGTAATCCCCTCTGTGAGACTGCAGGCGGCCTGACCGTCTCAACTGCCCCACAGCGCTCGCGCACCAGGCTTCGGCTCTTAATTGAATTTAGTAATGTAAATTGGAGCTTGGGTCAGCGTCACTGGAGAAGTCTGGAATTCAAGTCTTCTAAAGTTCCATAAGAGTCCCCTTTAATAGAGCGATTTCTAATGGGAAAGCAGAATGAGACGAAAGGCCAAAAAAAAACAACAAGAAAATAGGCTCTCAGAGCTTTTCCACCCCCACAGGGTGAAGGGGAAAAAAAGACAGCATCTTCGCAGACAGCGCATCATGCATGGTCTTGCTATTAAAATAAATCACGTCACGACTTCAGAAGAAAAAAAAATGAAAATGGAGGTGGATTTGGCCTCTGTTCCCAGGGTTCGGCTAATTTACTGTGAAGTAATGACAGAGGCAGAAATATCTTCAAACGCTGAGCTCACAGCTCTGTTTTGGTGCTTGTTTCACAGTTCTGCTCATTTTATGCAACGGTTCTATCACTGGAATGTGTTTATGTGTTGCTTTGTGGTTATTCATTTACATTTACGATAATTCGTTTAGCAGGTGCTTTTAAGCTAAGTGACTATAGAATGAATTTGCTTCTTTGGTGAATTTGTACAGCTATGATTTAATTTATCATTCGTAAATTTTAATCATATTCGTCAGAAGTTCTTGTCAGTTTTTAGTAGTATAACTTTTTCTGAGTTAGAAATATTCTCAGTGCTTCTATTTTTTTTTTCTATTCCTAATTGCTTTAATCTGCAATATTATTTTATTTTGCACTCTTGTATTTTAAATTGGGGCTGCCAATTTAATATATTAGTTTGCATTTACACTTATTCTTAAGTGTATTCTACACTTTAATCCAAATTCACTTACAAATGAGAACAATACAAGCAGAAGAAATTTTGTATAAAACAAACAATAAAATAATTATACAGTATATACTGTATACTGTGTGTGTGTGTGTGTGTATATATATATACTGTATATATATATATACAGTGCTATGCATAAGTTTAGATACCCATGCTAAAGTTGACTAAAAAGAGGAATAAAAAATCATCTTTTGGAAATTGAACTTGATGCCTTAATTAAAAAAATGAGGAAAAATCCAACCTTTAAGGTACTTTCCATAAGATCATCTCTCAATGCAAATCAAACCAGCTATTAGGCTAACTGAAATAAAACCATGCCAATCTCTAGGTATGGTGAAGGCTATGTGATGATGTGGGGCTATTTTAATTCCAAAGGCTAAGGGAACTTTATCAGGATGCATAGTATCCTGGATCCATGAAGTAACTGGCCTTTAAAAATAAAAATCTGCCTGCCTCTATGGGAATTTAACATAGGGGTGTCCAGACTTATTCACCCTGTATTTTAAGGAAGAACATTTATTTATTTACGATACATTATTCATTCACAAAGAAAATTGGTGTCCTTAAAGGTTGGATTTTTCCTATTTTTTTTAATTAAGGCATTAAGTTCAATTTCCAAAAGATGATTTTTGTATTCCTCTTTTTAGTCAACTTTAGCATGGGTGTCTAAACTTATGCATAGCACTGTACAGTATATTGTCCTTTGACCCTTACGCAACATGCCTCGCCAAAATTTACCAAAAGCAAGCAGCACACAAAGGAAGCCTTTTGCATTTAAAAACAATTCAACACAGTGATAATATATATATTTATTAATCAACTGACAGTCCTTTTTTGAACTCTTTTATTTTGGTTTTTCAATTAGGTAGTATAATAATTGGGCTGGTTTAACTCCACTTTAAGGCTCCACCAAGCACTTCCCCTCGGTGGAATCCTCGACGCCATTTTGAAGTGCATTCAACTTCGTCAAGTGGATGAGGGATGTTTATTTAGACAGACCCTCGACCCCTCAATATTGACCAAGAGAGCGAGTCTACTCATATTTGCACTTCAGGCAGATCAATAGACCACAATGCGACAACTCGCTCAGCAGATTCCAAGTGATCAAGGGCTTAGGGCGTTCCATTTAAACCCATTTGAACAATTTTCCAACACTTTGTCAATATGCAGTTATTTCAATGCATTATTCTATACTAAAACTTTGCATTGTGATATTTATTGTGATTGGTTTGATTATTTATAGTGGACTCATGATTTAATTCTGCATCAGAAGGGTTGCGTGCAAGTGATTGTAAACTGCAGACCTGCAGATTTGGCAAGGACATCCATGTTTATTTGCATGCAGTGATGCCTGTGAGTTTTGCTAGTGGCAGAGTGTGTCTTCTAAACACAGAGCGTACGTGTCAGTTCTGGACAGAAGGATTACACCAAAGCACTTGACATGGGCAGGCGACACATGCCACAGCCGTCATTCATCTGTGCCCTTTCAGTGCTGATGATACGGATGAATGAAACGTGAATATGTACACACTGTGCATGAACGGTTGATGGTAGTTGAGCGCATATTGGCACGTAGAGGCAACATGACACCAGTGTTATGTAGCCTGATGGCTTAATCTTACAGACAGAGCCTCAGCCACAACCAGTGTTGGGGAAAGTTACTTTTAAAAGTGATGCATTACAATAATCCGTTACTGCCAAAAAATGAGTTAATCAATCAATTAGTTACTTTTTATGGAAAGTAATGTGTTAACTTACTTTTGTGTTACTTATTCTCACATGGGCTGGGCTTGCTTGTGTTTTATAACAAACAAGTTCTATTTTTGGCAAATGTAAAGGCTCTTTCACACCATAATTGAAATTAATATGCTCAAACAAACCTTTCAGCCGTGCTGCCATTCTGGATTGCAGAATAAAGTTCAACACTCTTACTTAAGCAATAAAAACACAAATGTGATGTTTATCTAAAGTCATTTTTGTATATTAGTATGGCTGAATTTAGATAATTGAAGGTCATTGGTTAATAAAGTGAGATTAAATACATAAAGGACATTTGCGTAATTTGACATTTAATTATTGCAGGTTTGAATAATATTCTTTGCAGTTTGTTTTTCCCTGTTTAAAAATCTTACTGACCCCAAACTTTTGAATGGTAGTGTGTGTCTATGGCTATATATGAAATGTATGCATATACATATTGCAAAAAATAAATAAAAAATTCACAACAATTCAATGTATATTAACATTGGCACAGCTTTATGCATGTTTATAGCACATGCACTTCAGACGTTACATTTCTTATGCAAGTATCTTTTCTCTTTGAAGTCTTGAGAAATTACCCTTATAATTGTGTACACCCTTAGACACATAAATGTGTGTTTGTCACTATGTTCTGTGCTTTTATCAATCTGAAAGGATGTTCTTGTTTTGCAGGTCAAATAATTGAGGCCAAGGATTTAAGAGATGAACATGTTTTGTGTCTGAAGGCACTGCACAGAGTTATAACAGACTCTGTTTTAAGTGCTTGCTTTTTGATGTGTGTACTTTATCTCCCCGGGGTTCACATCTCTGCTGGAAGAGAAGCAAGTAGGGATACGTTGTGTGGGTGAACATGAGGTAATTATTCCTGCAAGGATTTGTTATGTTTCGTGTATGTGTGCAAAAGCAAGAGAGGGGGTCATTTATTGTGCATTGCGAAGTCTATATGTGCATTTTCACAGAGTTCTCCATCTCAGACTTTCTCAGTGCATCTTTGGATACATATATAGATGGATTTCTAGAAAACTCTATGCAGAACCTTCAAGATTCAGGTGTGAAATAGCAGCAACTTCAAATGTAGAATGCACAAAAAAAAAAAAAAAATAAATAAATTGCTGCAAAACAATGCACAGAATGCAACAAAACATATGAGTGCTTTAGGCACTAACCGTACTAAATTCAAGAGTGAGTAAAAATGGATAATGTTTCTTCTAACTGAGGGTGGGCTTGGGCTTGAGGAGGAGGAGGAGGAGGATGAGGCATTGTAATGTGTAATGTGTTGATGGCAACAGGCAGAGAAGATTCCCTCTAGCAGTTTTTAAAACAGTATGGTGGAATAAGCCAGTGACTAAGAATCATGCTTAGGATGTGCAGAATACATCCTAGATTCCATTCTATTCTCTGTATCCCTTCCCTAGTATATATATCAAGTGGTTCAGTGTGTTGGACCCCACTGACTTTCATTATATGGACAAAAACAGATAAAACATTCATCAATAAATCGTGAATGATTATTATTATTATTATTTATTTATTTTTGGTAAGCTATTTAAATGGTTTGTTGAGGCATTTTAATCAATTTAAATCAATATAGCTGATGAATATTTGAACACTCTTAAAGGGATAGTTTACCCCAAAATTTTAATCTGTCATCATTTACTCACCCTCCTTACTCTTCTGCTGAACACAAAATAAGATAATAATTTTGGCAGAAATAGAGTGACAACTAATATTTATATGCAGTCTATGTAAGTACCCTGATATAGTGTTATAAAGATCTAATTGACAGGCAAGATGAATTTACAGGCTTTTACAGGAATTTTCCTCTTACCTCTGAATAAAATGGAGATGTTTTATTCTTCCTCAAGTACCAAATTATCCTATATCATGATATGTGAGCTATAAAAGCCTGATGTATCCAATACGATATTCATAAAAAAATATAAATGCAAAAAAAAAGAAAAAAAAAAGAAGATTTTCCGACAAAATCAACACGCACGCAAAATGAATTGTTAAAAACATTCTTATATTTTTACTTATTACATGTCAGGAGAACAATGTAGAGAGAGAGGGAGAGTGAGATTGAGAGAGAGAGAGACTGAAAGTGTATCATCTGCCCAAATGCTCTGTCTTCTGGCAGGAAGAAAGAACGTGACCGGAATATTCTGAAGGTACCATGTGCCACCTGCTCTTGGAGGAGGGGGGAGTAGCTTTAAGAGAGAGTGGAGCTCTGGCCCAGATCCAAGGATAGATTGGCTGTGTTGGGAGGCCAATCGCCCCCTTGCATTTCCAGCAAAGATTAGTGCGCTAGGTGCTATGCCACAGCGAAGACACTCGTGCTGACGAGGGTCAGAAAGCATGATAGTCAGAGAATATATATTATTTTCATTTGGGGGGCATCGATCCTTTAAAACGAAAGCTTATCAGTTCCTTATTTCTTTGTGGGTTATTAAATTATTAAACATTAGAATACTACTTAAGATAATGTTTATTTAGTGAATGAATCAATAGCAAAATGTGATCTTGATATATGCAATCAATTATCAAACGGCTTTGAGCAACAACATATTTGTTTTGGTCTAAATTGTGCAGGGTAAATGACCCATCACTTCCCCATGGGAGCATGAATAGTTCCTAAAAGAAGAAACTGCTGCACTTTAATTGATGCTCTTCAGTTTGACAGGATGTGGATGTTTCAAGGATGTAATTATGATTAAGGCTCCGGAGACCTCGGCAAAAACAAGCCTGAAAAACAGATTCAAAGAGTTTTTTTTCTTCTTCTTATCAGCTAATGTAAGTCAAAAGGAGATCATGACACCAAAAGATGAGTAACAAAAGGAAGGAAAGACACTGCAGGAGGCAAAAGAACTCATTGACAAACCATATGGATGAGCGGAGCGAGGGTTCATTTAGTGACTTGAAGAACAGAGTGCTAGGAAATGAAATGTTTTCATCTCCTCTGGAGAAAACGCATGGAGTTGCTGAGAGGACGTTGGAGACGGTATCTAACAGCGCATGTTATTCCTCCGCCCGAGGGCTACTGTGTGAGAGAGAGAGCCGTAAAAGTTTGTGAGGTGCGTTGAAATAAGAAAGCGTTGCACTTTCTCCGTCGGACGGACAGGACGGTATCCAGTTTAATTCCCTCAGGAAATAAAGCAGTGTAAGGATTTATCGGCATTTCAGCAATTATAAGAGCACTGTCACACTCCACCGGTTACTCAGACAGGGATTTGTGGGCTTGGCACGGAAGAGAAGCTGTTTATTCTTTCTGTTTTCCTGAAACCTGCCTCGGGGATCAAAGACCTCCTGTATAGCTTTTCAATTTGAACATTTTATGTGATAGTAAAGAATACATGGACGATGTTGACCGAGGAAGGTGTCGATGTGCTGGGCTCGTAAATGTGGAATATCTGAATCTCCTTCACTCGCAGGAAGAACAAAAGTTCTGGCACGCATACTTATATATGTTGATGTCCGACACGCCCGCATGCAACATTCATGCAATCATGGTTTCATATGCATTGAATGATTCATTGGTCATCCTTGTTCTGTGGGCTGTGGATTCAATTATCCCCTTAGCTATTGATGGATGGGACTCTAACTGATGGCCAGCTATCCTTGCTGAAGAGACCTTTACTTGGCCTTCCACATGCAGCTTCTGTGAGAAGGGCTTCTGTCTCATGTGTCACCCATTCATCTTGTAATTGGTGTGCAGTTCTGTCAAACAACCATTAACGGCCCACCTCATCCTTTCCAATTACCCCTAAAGCACCCTGGAAGCTCCCACAGCAAACATCATTACTAGATGAGAGCTGCAGGAGCATCTGTCAGTCCAGAACATCAACAGAAAATAACACCGCCAGATAGTGAGTTGGGAGGGGACACGATGGCGAGCTAGTTGGTTGATGGAGGACTTGGATTTGTAAGGTAGAGTTTATGTCTATCGTTCTGTTTGTCTGTCTGTCTGTCAGCTACAGTGTCTCTCTGTCATCTACAGTATCTCTGCCTGCCATCGACAAGATCCATATGTCTGCATGTCAGCTACAGTGTCTCTCTTTCCCTCTTTGTCTGTCTCTCATCTACAGCAGGAATAGGCAACGTTAATCCTGGACATTGCCTATCCCTGATCTACAGTGTCTATCCATCATCTACAGTATCGGTCTCTCTGTCTGTCTATCTGTCTGTCCATCCATCCATCCATCCATCCATCCATCCATCCATCCATCCATCCATCCATCCACCCACCCATCCATCCACCCACCCACCCATCCATCCACCCACCCACCCATCCACCCATCCATCCATCCACCCGCCCATCCATCCACCCGCCCATCCATCCACCCGCCCATCCATCCATCCATCCATCCATCCATCCATCCATCCATCCATCCATCCATCCATCCATCCATCCATCCATCCATCTACCAATCCATCCATCCATCGATTCTCCCATCCACCTATCCATGCACCAATCCATCCATCCATCCATCCATTAATTCGCCCATCCATCCATCCATCCATCCTTTGAATTTATTAGTCAGCAGTGCTTTAATTGCCATTGTTACGAACTGCTCTGAAATACAGGTTGAAGATCCAAATGCCGCTTTTATTGGGGCAATCCAGAATTGTAATCCATAAAACAGGCAATAGGTCAAAACACAGGGCAAATAATCCAAAAAAAGACAACAAGGCAGAAAAACAGAGGCAAACAGAGAAATCTAGGAAACCAGGCAGAATGTCAAAACCAAACCACGGGTAACCAGAGGGCGATTGCTCATAAATACAGTATATGACACTTACAAGACTTCGCAAAGAATGAGTGAAAATACAAGGTTTAAATAGGCAGAGATAAAGAAGATGATGAGACACCGCTGAACGTAATCACAACATAATGAGTCCAGGCAATGCACTGTGGGAAATGAAGTTCATGATCTTATAGCAATGGATTAGGGAGGATTGCCCTCTGATGGATATCATGGGCTCTCCAGCTGGCGGACGTGACAGAAGTGGTGACAATGTGTCAATTTGCGGTATAGTTGCACTGATATTACAATACTGGCAGATACAGATCAGCCGATAACTAATTGTTATAATGATAATTATATATAATACTTATTATATTTTGGCTAATTTTAAATGATTTGTATGAATTATATATCAAATTATACTGTCAAATAAATAAATAAATCATTAAAAACTAAAATCCAACATTTTAGATGTTCGTTTAAGTGAATATAAGCATCATAATGATACGTTATGATATACAGCATAAAAAATGTATAGTAATTTTGAGATTTATCAAAGGTTACATTTAAGTGCTGTTAGAGTTTGAAAATGTAGTAGCAAGCTTGATGGGTCAGTGTGCATTATGGTATGTTTAGTGAAGAGAAGGGTGAACTGGCCTCATTGATTGGACAGGACCGCATCGTCAGCATGTCTCCTGTGATGAGCTCACTAAATAACCCTGTGAATAACAGGCTGAGGTGCTGCAGGGACATGATGGACTGACCGGATTCAGGAAACCAGAAACCACGGGGAGACACAGATGAAGTGTCATAACGGTACCTCATAAGTAAATCCACACATTGATACACAGAAACGAAGTGATGATGGATTTGTTTGGCCCAGAGGCTCAGAAGTAGCTTGTAATATTACTGATAGTGGCATTCTTAAAGCACCTGCCAAATTAATCATCTTCTCATTTAGCAACTATAGGATTAATCTTTCAAAGCATATGGGTAGTTCATTAACCCGCAGTATTTTTTAACAAAAGAATGTATAACTATTGTCAAAGTAATTATATGATTGTAATATGCTAAATGGCTTTAGGATGAGCAGTTTTTATTATACGTAGAAAGATTAGCTCACAAGAAATGTTCTGTGTTGTTTAATAGCCCTGCTTCTTCCCACAGTGCAGTGGGGTCAGTCTCTTATGCTCACCATGGCGGCAATTATTTGATAAAAAAAAAAATATATATATATATAGTAAAAACAGTAATATTGTGAAATATTAGAATTTAAAATGACTATTGTAATTTATTCATGATTGCGAAGCTGAATTTTTAGTAGCCATTACTCCAGTCTTCAGTGTCATCTGCTACTCAAGAAACATTTCCAATGAAATTTAATTTGTGTTCATTCACTCTTATGCTGCTCCAAACTTTTAGGATATTATTATTATATATATTTTTTTTTTTAGAACACAAATGAAGTCGGTGCCGCTGTAGAGCTTCGAAAAATGAGCCAATGAAATGCGTTCTTTGTGCTGTATTCCAAATTGTATGAGTTTAAAGCCATATCGTAATGTTTGTGTCAGGAAAACACAAATTTAAGTTATTTACTGATAATCTTTTCCTCAGTTAGAAAGGGATTGATACAAAAAGTCACTGGTTAGAGTGTCCTGTAACCAATCGCAACATGCTAAATTTGAATAGGCACATATGCAAATAACACAAATGAGATTTGAGAGCTACAGCTGAGGGGAACTTAAACTTCGGTCTGTTCTAATGACTTATTACTTCAGAAGCATATTCACTTTCATTGTCTCGCTAAAAGCAGCATTAATATTCTGCCTAAAACTATTCTACTAAGATGATAATGTGAGTTTGGAATGACATGTTGGAGGGTAAATTATTGAATATGTTAATGAACATTTTAGTTGGCTCTCTTTCCTGTGCACAATGATAGTCAGTAGCTGCAACAAGGGACTGAGTAAAGCTCTGCTCTTATCTTCTCTTTCCAACTGTGAGGAGTTTTAACGCAGCATGGCCTCCCCTGTCCGTCCCACTAACCCTCACTCATCTCACCAGAACACTCCACTCCACCCCACACCCAGACCCCACTCCCTTTCTTTGCATGGCTCATTAGCCCACGACATCTCCACTAACGACAACTGGAGCTCGCAACTGTCATGGGATCCTGATGTCCAGCCAGACACGGCAGGCTTGTGTGGATGAGGCTCGGCCCATCTTGTTCATGCTGCGCGGGTGAGCTGTGGTGGTAATGAGGAGCGCAGGGCCTCGTTTTGCTGGGCCACGCTAGCACCCATTGAGACCCAAGCCAAAGGCCCAGAGCCAGAGCCTGCATCTCTCAGCCAGTTCTCTAGGACCCAGCATCCAGAATACTGAGCAGGGCATCAGAATCATCTCACCAGAGCCCTGTGCTTAACAGCTAGACACACCATCTCAGAGTGTTTGACGCCTGAGTAGCGCAGTGTATGTGTCCCCATGCTGCAGAAGATCAGTAGCTGTGCAAGCTGGCTTCTGGAAAAAGACCAGGGTCATATGCGGATACACAATGATCTGGCTACATTTGTTTTGACACTGTAATAAATTCCAATGCATAATTTAGTGCTGTGTTATCAGTGAGCCCAGGCAGAATCTGCTGACTTGATTCACTTTTTTTTTCTTCTTTTTTTTTTTTTTTAAATGAGATGACTGAAAAATCCTGCACAACTATTTGCTAAACTCTTAACAAGTTTTATAAACTTCAATTAAATTTCTTAATGTTAAAATGATGATTATTATTATTAATAATAACACTTACAATTGATTGTCTTAATCCAAAATCCAAATTCCAAGATAACTGACCAATGAGTGGAAATATATACACACTACAGTTCCACAGTTTTGGGTTGGTATTATTATTATTATTTAATTTTTTTTAAGAAATATCTTATGCTCACTAAATCTGCATTTATTTAATTAAAAACACAATGCATTGGTCATATTAACAATTTTAAATAACTTTTGTATTTTTTCCAATGTAATTTATTCATGTGATGACAAAAGCTGAATTTTTAGCATCATTACTCCAGTTTTCAGTGTCACATGATCCTTCAGAAATTATTCTAATATGCTGATTTGCTGATAAAGAAACATTTCTTATTATTACCATTTATATTTTTGTGGAAAAAAAAGAACAGCATTTATTTGAAATGGAAATCTTTTTAACATTATGGGCCCTATTTTAACGATCTGAAACGCAAGTATCAAACGCGAAACGCAAGTAACTTTGTGGGCGGATCTCGGGTGCTGTTGATATTATACTGGCGGGATAAATTACTCTTGCTCCCGACGCAAATCTAAAATGGGTTGGTCTGAAGTAGCTACATTACTCATAGGTGTGGTTTGGGCGTAACGTGAAATAAACCAATCAGAGCGACATCTCACATTCCCTTTAAGAGCAGGCGCATTTGTTCCATGGCGGTTTGCTATTATAACGGCGGATTTGCCAGGCGCACGCCAGGAGCGGTTCACAGCCGAGGAGACCGACGTTCTCGTCAGGGCCGTAAAACACAGAGAAGTGACATTGTATGGGGATGGGAGAAACCCACCCAAATTAGCTTAGGTTAAACAGGCGTATAATAATTTGGGTAAATGTGTAAGCTAGATTTATGCCTATTTTTTCACATCTTCATGGACACAACAATGATTTCCCTCGTTTGTTAATATTTTTCCTTGTAATAATGTATGGTTTTCTAAAAATGAGAACTGCTGCGTCTGTGTGTAGATGAGATAAGCAAAGTGCATGCGCGTTGTGCACACGCTACATTGATTATGGCCAAGCATGTGCCCTTAAAATAGCATATTAATAACATTCGCAACGCGCCACTGACTTTAGATTAGGTTTTTCCTGGTCAGTGGTGGAATTGTTTTCTGAAACTGCAAAATAGCACCAGGGAACGTTTGCGCCGGAACACGCCTCCTCTTTGCACTGAACCTCCCCGGGAGCGCAAGTTCATTCCCTTATTTACCGGCGTGCGTCTGTGGAGGGAAAAGTCTGCTGTGCGTCGGGTGCAAAATAGGAATGATAC
Source organism: Leuciscus idus (assembly GCA_021554675.1). Classification (NCBI taxonomy): domain Eukaryota; kingdom Metazoa; phylum Chordata; class Actinopteri; order Cypriniformes; family Leuciscidae; genus Leuciscus; species Leuciscus idus. The sequence continues at coordinate 7,140,658 of CM038628.1, forward strand.
ATGCGTCAGTGTACAAAGTCAATTGCGCTGGGTGCAAGATAGGGCCCTATATCTTTACTGTCACTTTGGATCAATTTAATTCATCCTTCCTAATTTACTTTTAAACAAATACTTACTGACCCCAAACTTTTTCACCAAATTACATAACAATTACCTACTAAAAGTCTATTTGAAAATTAGCCTTTGAATTTTCACTTTCCTAAGCATTAGCCTCAGCCTATTAAGACAATTGTTTTTTTGTTTAGTTTTTTACCTGGAGGAGCAAGATATTGAGTTTATTTTCTTTTGTGTGCAGGTGATGAGCATGTGTGTGTGTGTGTGTGTGTTTGTGTTTTTCCGTTTTCGGCACTATTATGGGATCCAGCAAGAGTTATACAATTGTGTTGTTCTGACAATGAAATCTAGATCAAGCTGAGCTCTGCTCATTTACGCGTTGCTTAAAAATTAGATCTGTTGTGTACCAGATTCTTCAGACACGTGTGCTGATTTGATTAGGATATCAAGAATGAGTTGGCCATGAAAATAATAATTCTTGTTCATCTTGTTAGAATGGAATGGCGGTTGAACAGACTTTCAGTATCACCTCTGGTGCGTTGTAGTTCTGTTAAATCTGCATCTGAGCATGTTTGAGAACTACAGACCTGTTGCTATGACAACAACTGAACAATGCATTGAATAACGCAACACTCCAGCACTATCAAATCATTAACAATTAAATCCACATAACTCCATGATCCTTGTTCAAACAAAAAGCTCCAGGTCTGTAGAGGCCTGTGATTGTTTTAGTTCCTTATTTGATTCAGATGATTGTATGATAACACACATCCTCCACACATCAGTTGAAATCAGTTCAACCCTAGATGCATGTTTACCAGCAGCTAAAAGTTGAATGTAAAAAAAAAAGACAAAAAATAAGCACTCATCAGTGATAGCATGATCTGGCCTACCCACAACTCACATCTGTACTTCCGCTCTTGAAGTGCCTTCTGGAACATTGGAAACAAGCCCCATCACACCACATTTGTCATCGGCTTGACTTGACTTATGGCCTTCCTGAGCAAGATGTGCAAATACAGAGCATCTCTCCACAGCTGTCACATCTCTTTTTGACGTGCCATCAAACGAATGTCAAAAAACTATCACTCAAGCTTTACACAAGAACGGTGACAGGAAAAACATTCTTTTTAATGGCAGAAGTGAATGCTATTTTTATTTTTATTTTTTTTGCATAGAAGAATGTACTATGTTATATAATGTTATGATTTTAATATTAAAAAGGATTAATTTAGCTAAAAATGAAAATTCTGACATCATTCACTCCTTACTTTCTTCTATGGAAACAACTTTGTAACGACATGAGTACATGATGACAGAATACATAAATTTAAATTATTTACTCCCCCTAATGCCATTCCAAAACAGTATGACTTTCTTTCCTTTGTGGATTCAGCTTTGGAACAACACAAAGGTGCATACATTATTTTAATAAATGTAATAAATAATGTTACATTTTCATTTTTGGATGAATTATCCCTTAAAGAGAGCAAGATTTACTCTCTGAAATGTATACTTATACTCAAAAATATAATTCAGTCATTTATTCACTTTTATATCATTTAAACCTTGCATTTTTTTGTGAAACACAAAATATATTTTGATGAATGTGCTTGTTGTTCTTTTCCATGTAATTACAATGAATGAGACCAGAGCTTTCAAGCTTCAAAATAGACACAAAAGCACCATAAAATGGTCAGCTTATGGAATTACGAAGGTTTAGAACGGCATGAGTGTTGGTAAATGAGCTGAAGTGCAGAGTGATGTCATCAAAATCATTGATCCAGATTGGCGGAAGTGAGAGACTGTAAGTTTTGAATGCTTTTATCTTGTAAATGCGAATTTTGTCATTGTTTTGGAGCACACTGGCTTATAGATAATACATACTAAAAGCCAAATGAAGCCAAAAGTATACTTCCCATGTCTGTGTTCTGCTCTGGCTTGTGAACAGTACGTGTAAATACGTTTTTGTCATCATCACAGACCGATGATATGCAGCCTGATTTTTTTGTCCACGTGGACAGCAGCTCATATGTGACTTGAGCACTCAAAAACAAAGGGTCCACTTGGTAGTGTGCATCCAATAGAGTGCACTTCAAAGAGCTTGCATGCTCAATTGCACATAGATGGAGCAGAATTCAGAATATTAAGTATACCTGGGCCTTTAGTTTGTATAGAAATGAAAATTCAATCATTTGGCCATTCACATGTTGTTCCAAACCAGCATGAAAGTAGATATTTTGATGAATGTGCTTGTTGCAATTTTCCATTATATTACACTGAATGTAGATTGGAAAAAGACAAAAGCACAACACATGTTTGGTCAATGTATGGACTTATTCTTCACAAATACTTCCACGGAAGGTTTAGAATGACATGAGGGTGAGTAAATGACTGCAGAGTTTAAGTTTGTGTGTGAACTATTACCTAATAATCCAGATTAAAGAGCTGGACGGCACTGTTTCCAGACACCGTCACACTGGGAGAAATGTTGGAGAGGCAGTTTTAATCTATCACAACAGTAATGAATATTTGAGTGGTTACCATTCCTCAGCAGTAAAGCTGTGTGGACATGGCAGTGTTTAATGCCTTTAGAGCCTGCTGTCCACAGAGGAAGTGGAATCCACCTGACAAATGGAGCCAGAGCACACTCTCCTTGTGTATTTCTCACCGGAGATAAGTAGGACCATTTAACCATATTATGGACGCACTGGCAGCAGTGTCAGGAGTGGTTTAGACATGCCAGCCTGTGAGGCCTCGTTCACTAATTTAGAACCTCCCAGACCAAGACCCCACTGGCTGCCTGACTAAATTTACCCTGCTTTTCATTAAAGCCATTAAGTTGTTTTCTACTACCTTGTGGAAATTAAAACAAATGGGGATGGTGAGCTGTGGAAATGTAGAAGTATGAAGAGAAATGGAAAGAGTGATGAGGGGCAGGAGGTAAAGGCATTAGTGTTGTTCAAGTACAAACAATTGAGCGGATGAAAAGAGATGGGAGGTACAAAAAAAAAAGTGGAGAAAAAAACATTTACACTCCTCATCTGGACAGATACTCTGACTGCTCAAATTTTCCCGGACAATTACAGGCATTTGCATAATTAATGGATCTTTCGAGGGCTGCTTACCCCACTGCATTTCAATTTTTTATCTAGCAGCCAGATAAATTAGTAAAAAGCCTCGAGCCTGAAAATATATTAACTTTACTTTCTGGTTGTAGCTTTTCCACTGTCCATGTACAAGGGATGGGCTCGAGTGCTCACTTTTTTTTTTTTTTAATGTTTGATCTATGTACACATCTATCATTCTGAATTATACATGATCCTGATGTTTAGTCCATGAGTTAAAAGTTACCCTGTAGTTTTCACCAGCTTTTGATTTTCTTTTAGACATTTTGAAAACAAAAATGAACTCTCGCTTCACTTGTGCTTTTGACAATCGATTTTATTCTGAGCATTTGAGAACTCATGGCCATACGTGTATACAGATTTCCCGTGGCTTCCTCTGCTTTACATAATGTCAGTGTGATCAAGGCACGGCTCTTTGATTATTTCTGTTTCCACTGTTCTTTTTGCTCTCCAGCTCTGCAGGATGTCCTCAGCTCAGGTGGAGAGTGCAGATGAGTAGATTAGATCCCATGTCATTGGATCACAGCAAGCCAAATCAATCCTGTGTGCTGGAGGAGTACAACAGAGAGAATCGCAAAGCTCATCGATCGCCTCTGAAACAAATCATACATGCAGGGACGCTCATGCCCCATGCTGAAAAAAGCTCTTTAAAAAATGTATCAAATATGTCTTGTCTTGTCAAATTGTTTCTCACCTTTAACATGATGAATTCTCTGTTAGAATTCATCTTTGCTTGTTGAAGGGCGAATCAGCTTTGTATGCGCTTTGCGAGCAGTGTTGATGTGCAGTGGTGAACTTTTGAATTCAAAAATGAAAGTTTTAATGGGGTGATGGGGTGAGTATCTTATGATGCCTGTTACAGACTGTGCGGTTTCGGCAATCCTATAAGAGCTTACAAATCAAACTGTACGATGATGACACCTATTGAATCGTAGGCTACGACGCAAGTTAGTGTAGAAGAATTAAACATCATCAGCATGCGCTAGTGGTAAACAAATAGAGCAAGACACAATTATGGTGTTTATGTGCGCTGAAAAAAGAGAAGGAAGCGAAAGAGGATAATATTGATGTGGTCATGGGTGGGGAAAATAGGCCAACTTGGCATGCCAATTTTGCAAATGTAAGTTTTAACATGTCCCGTTGATCAATACACCATTTCATGTTGAATGTTTATTGGCTGGTCAGCAGCAAACACACTGTGAGATGATCATGCTAAATTTCTGACACTGTCAGGAAATTATTGCAGGCTATCTTTGGTCGCAAGACCGTGACAGCGGCCACTTCTTTGAACCGCTCTCATTTTTGACGCAGGACCACCGTTTAGGAGCCACGACCACAGAAATCGCCACGATTTGTACCCAAAAACCTTACAAATGCGGTTGAATTACATAAATGACAGCTGTGATTTAAATGGAAAGGTTGAGGTTGACATTTCCTTTCTGACAAGATATGAAAAATTCTAGTACTTTATGAGTGACAAGCTGCACTGCGGTTGTCTCAAACCGTTCTTTCCCTTCGTGCCATTTACTTTTTTTTTTTTTTTTTTCAGTGTCTAGACACCAGAAGAAGGCAAACTGCACTTCAACAGTTATTCAGAGCCACCATAAACTGTCTTTAAATTTATAGCTTCCGATAGGAAAGGAAGCAAGGACAAGTTAAAGGGAGCCTATTTCCAAGAGGGCCCTGGAAACAAGCTCATCATCTTGAAATCCATTTGACCTTGGTTTGATGTAACCCGCACTATGTAGCCCATTGAAGTTGCAAAGATTGATGCGTTCGCGCTTGCTTATGGCTTTGCGCATCTCTAACGTCAGGAGGCAAATAAAGCAGGAATGTGGTCTGTAATGCATAACATGGCTGTCACGGTCAAGACCAACTCTGTGAAGTCATTTTATCACTATATATGCTGTTCCGTTACAAGATGAGAAATATTCACAGGGTCAAAGTATAACACTAATAATGGTAAAACTGAGAGGAAATGGCTGAAAGAAAAGAACAGAGGAAAGATGGAAAGGATTCTACTTCTTAGAGAAATGTCTTGAGAATACGGTGATACAAGCGACCCCTGCCTTCAGCCGAGGCTAATGTGTTTTTGAAGATTGCTAGGATGAATATCAAATGATGATGCAAGTTTTATGGAGACAGAGGCTCAAAGTGGCTGGCGTCTTTTAAACAGATTAAAGAGACAGAAGATGAGGGAGACGAGTGAGCTACTCGTACGGTTGTGCATCTAGGCAACACGCTCACAGCTGCCTTTACAATTGCCTTTCCTCTTGAAAGGTGCTCATTCATTCATCAGGCTATTCGAGATTGTCTTGTTTGTGCAATCCCCTTATTGTCTGAATCCGCCTCATAAACCTCAAGAATAATATCCATCAACCAGAATAACTAGTCTATCTACAGGTACCTCACGCTCACGGTGCTACACATTTTATTGAAAAGTAATATATCTATATCTATATCTCTCTCTCTCTCTCTCTCTCTCTCTCTCTCTCTCTCTCTCTCTCTCTCTCTTTGAAAGAAAATTATACTTTTATTCAGCAAGGATGCATTCAGTTGATCAAAATGTTACATGCTGTTCTTTTCAACTTTCTGTTCAATCTGTTTTGTGATTTCTGATCATGTGATACTGAAAGTAAAATTCGCATTTGCCTTCATAGGAAGAAATTATGATTTATAATATACTCAAATAGAAAACAGTTTTATTAAATTATAATAATATTTCACAATATTACAGTTTTTACAGTATTATAGTATTCATATATATATATATTAGATAGATAGATAGATAGATAGATAGATAGATAGATAGATAGATAGATGTGAATATGAGAAGAACATTTGGCTTGTTTTGGGAAAATATATTGTAATATACAGTATAAAAAAAAACATTAAAAAATACTAAACAAAATTAATTTTGAATTGTGACTGCAAGGTTGGTGGATTACTGGATGAATATTATTCTTGAATTAACAAAAAAAATCCTGTTTATGCTAATCGATGCTCGATGCTAATCATTATCAAGCATTTCTGAATATGGAAGTAGATTTGTGAGGGGGGAGGGGAAAACAAAATAATTGAAGATTAAAATAAACCCAAAGATTAAAATCAAATTATGCCCCGAAGACTGATCCACGCTCCGACTTTTTGTTTGTTTGTTTTTAATAAAACATCAGCATGTAAAAGTGTCCCGTAATCCATATCTTATAGAGACTAATGGATTGGAAAAAGCTACTTTTTACCTAAAGTTGCTATTGTCAGAAACGGGAACAGCAGAGCTTAGAGTTTGTTTTTCTCATTTTTCCACAGGAGCTCAAGGATTCAGAAGCCATACGGCCGTTGTGTTGAAAGATTTATTGTGTGTGGAGTTTGAAATGTTCCCTATTGCTATCATGTCGCTATAAAGCCGCCAGGTGCTGGCATGTTTGCAGAGACGTGGGGAGATTGTTCCTTTGTATGTCTCCTGCGTGGATCTCAGTGGACATTGGCGTAGGAGAGCATCGGGAAAGGGGGACAGAGAGCGATTGAGCTAAGAGGATCGATCCCTCACAGCGTGCGTCAGACCGCATGTTATTTTTACACCTGTCAGGTACAATGCCCAGGTACGGTTTGCGCCAAGTAGGGAAGTACCGGTGGCCATGGAGACTGTCACCGAATCTAGGGCACAGTTTTGAATGTGTGTGATCGTGTGAAGCGACCATGCTATCATTCTTGCACACGCTGGAAAAAAAAAACAGTCCAAGCAATAAGCTACAAATCATCCGGCCCGTAAACAGCACTGCATCATGGAAAACACACACCTCATCCATATAACTCTAACCTGAAAGATTTAGAGTGCTTTAGCATATGCAGAAACTCAATTTGTAGCATTGCCATCCCATCCATCTCATTTGCCTTTCTCCCTCACCACTCAGTCTTCAGTCTCGTTTTCTCGTTTTCAGTGTAATCCTGAATAAATAAATATACTCTATATTTAGGTGTAAAAAATATTTCTCTCCACCAGTGTTGGAGAAGCTGCTTTGAAACTGTAGTTTGCCGAGCTACCAACTACTTCAGCTATAGTTAAGCTTCTGTTTTGTAAAAGTAGTTACAAAAATTGTCTCAAAATTAGGGGGATCTTAACATATTATTAACATAATTGAATCAGTAAGATCGTTGGTTAAACAAACAGGTAGTCTTTTGACCAAAACTGAGGCAAAAGATATCTTCTGCACTCTTCCATTCCACAAAAGGTTCTTTATAGTGGAAAAAGGTCTGGTAACACTTTATTTACAGTGTCCTCGTTACATATATTACACATACTTACTATAGTAATATAATAATTTCGCGATTTGTTCACATTTCTCCCTTTCTCTTTCCATCATTCTACTCTCTTTCTTTGGCTTGTTCTTTTTATCTCTACATAGGCCTACTGGTTATGTTTGGACCTTTTTTTCAAGGCTGGAGACACAAACGTCAGTCACTGAGTTCACTCCGAGATAACATCTCGCTGTCTGCTCGTATTGAGCGAAATGAATGTTTTATGGCAGGTCAGGGCTTCACCGACTGCCTCGGCGATTTGTCTTCAGTCGACGAGAGCTGATGGAACATCAGAGCTAAAATGATTGGTCCAATATGACAATCAGGATTTCTGGCTGAGGATGGAGTGGACTGTCTTAGCCAGAAGCAGAATGGACATGTCTGCCACTCAGTGACGTCTTCTGACTTCTGCTGTCTTAAAGTCATCCACACACTCCTAACCAGACCGGGAACACACTATTTCAAAGAATGCTTCTCAGGCCGTATTTGATAATGTTACATCCTCCTGCCAATTTGATTCCACTGTGTTTTAGGCATTTTTAATGAATAATGTAATGATTGTGAATCAAGCATTAGAGATATTGAAGATATGCTGCTTGATATGAAATGGTATTGATCATATAGTCTGTTTTGACACTTGCTTTGAAGTCCCCTACCACGCATTTGAACAGATTAGATTGATCAAAGGACAAGCATTGACTGGGATGTCTCATTAGGTGCTTTGAATCAGTAGATGAAAAAAGGAAAACAAATCTTTATTAGTTGGCCGTTATGAATGTTCAATATATGAGATGGGGTGTTTTATCACCGCCAAACCAAGCTGGTGTGAGTGAAAGTGAAGTGAGTTTTTTATGGCATAATAAAGTTTTTCAGCTTTCAGTGACTGTCGGATGTGATTTAAACACAAAAATGGAAAGTGTTGGCCAGCTTCCTTCCTTCCTTGCTTCCTTGCTTCCTTCCTTCCTTCCTTCCTTCCTTGCTTCCTTCCTTCCTTCCTTCCTTCCTTCCTTCCTTCCTTCCTTCCTTCCTTCCTTCCTTCCTTCCTTCCTTCCTTGTCTGTCTGTCTGTCTGTCTTCCTTTCATCCTTCCTTCCTTCCTTCCTTCCTTCCTGTCTGTCTGTCTGTCTGTCTGTCTGTCTGTCTGTCTTCCTTCCTTCCTTCCTTCCTTCCTTCCTTCCTTCCTTCCTTCCTTCCTTCCTTCCTTCCTTCCTTCCTGTCTTCCTTCCTTCCTTCCTTCCTTCCTGTCTGTCTGTCTGTCTTCCTTCCTTCCTTCCTTCCTTCCTTCCTTCCTTCCTTCCTGTCTGTCTGTCTGTCTGTCTGTTGGTCTTCCTTCCTTCCGTCCTTCCGTCCTTCCTTCCTTCCTTCCTTCCTTCCTTCCTTCCTTCCTTCCTTCCTTCCTTCCTTCCTTCCTTCCTTCCTTCCTTCCTTCCTTCCTTCCTTCCTTCCTTTCTTCCTTCTTTCCTGTCTGTCTGTCTGTCTGTCTGTCTTCCTTCCTTCCTTCCTTCCTGTCTGTCTGTCTGTCTGTCTGTCTGTCTATCTGTCTGTCTGTCTAAATAATATTACTATTTTTACTGTATTTTTGATCAAATAAATGAAGCCATGGGGAGCCTAAGAGCCTTCTTCAAAAACATAAAAACGGTTGTGTATACTTTACTGTTTATTCAAAGAAATCTCTGGAGTGTGACAATATCATATTGCTGTCATTGGTTCCCCTTGAAATAATTTCACGTTCTTAAAATCCAGTGTGACCAGAACAGACTTTGGGGCTGTTTATCGTCTGTGTAAACTAGAAAAACGTGAATTTGTGAAAACAGTGACGTCATGCACATGCATATTATGTGTTCAGTCTATAGGTGCCAATTACTGGCCTGACGTGCGTAATACAGTGTTTTTAAACATTTTCGCGTATCCGTCTGAACGGGATCATTTTGACAACGCTGTCGTCTGTACGTGAAAAACACAAAGGAATTTTTTTTTCTGTTTTTTGCACATTGTTGTCATGTAAACTTAGCCTTTCACAACAACTGACTACATGTTGTCCATAGTGTTGATGGGATGGGAATTTATGGCTGAATTCTTGAAAAGGTAAGAGGGGAAGAGACAAGGCCGAGCAAGAGAGAGAGAGAGAGAGAGACAGGGTTATGATTGCTGATGATGAAAGGTTGATAAACACAGCGTTTAGGCAGCAAAAAAATAAGACATTTGCAGAAGCAGCATCTCTTGAGACTGTCTGCTCTTATGGTCAGTGGTGTATTTCACCTCTCTGCAGTCCTGGACATAAACACGGGTTTCAAGTATGCTGTTTATTGCTGTTTTCCAAAGGGAAGAAAAGATTGCACATTCGAATGTTGCAGATATATGCTGTGATGTGTGAGCTTTTCCCGTTAGTATGATGGGTAATAAAAGGTCTGAATGAGTACTATTTCACTGTGACCTCTGAATGACCTCCCCTAAAACAGATGCACATCTGTGCGTGTGCACATGACTGACTCTCTGATCATTGACTCTGATGTATGGATGTGAGCTGCCTGTCTATGTGTGAATATGCTGCAGTGTCCCTAGAACGTACCGTAAATAGTCACAAACACACAGCTGTCACTTCTACTTATTTTTATTCACAAACCACAAACACACATTTTTGAAGTCACAAACCTGACTTATCTTTTTATCGCATTTGATGTAGTTAACAAACATGGAATGTAGGTTTTTGTCCACACGTTTATCTTTAACACCTTCTTTAAATTCACACATCAGTAGAATACAGTAGTTATAGAGTGTTATAGAAATAAGTAACTCTACAAATATTATACTATAATAATAATTTAAAAAAAAAAGGGAATGGAAGGGTCAACAGTGTAATTATAGCTGTAGTTACAGAAATTATGTAATTGCATGCAGATGATTATTATAATGCAAGTACAACTTAAAAACGAGTGTGCATAATAAGTGTACTGTATCAAATTATTCGTTTAAATGTTAGTACATGGTTAAATATACCTAGTATAAAGTAGGACCAATTTTCTGGCAATTATGAATTTCTCACTCAGATGGCATTATTCCATGGTTTCCATGACAGTGTAAACCATGTGGTCTCCTCTGGTTATGCCACATGCCCTGTTTGTTGAGTGAACATTTCAATCTCTGAGATGGAAACCATCCAGACCTCCCTTTAGCTGACCTGCTGAAAATATTTGAAATTGGTCAGTTTTGTTCAAGATGAGCTGTGTAGTTTCTGTAGCCGCGTTTCCATTACCCATCATTGTGCAAATGGATATTGCAAATTGAAAATACGGCAAATGAAAAAAAAATCTTTCTTTTTTTCGGATTTACAGAACACCTGGTGTACGTAACAGTCGATCCTTCTTTAAAGAAGACTCGGTATGTTTGGACAGAAGACAAAACAGAGTTCTTTATTAAACTCGTAAAAGACACAGGAATTATGGGAATACTGGATTCTATACAACAAAGAAATGCCACATTTTATCAAGACCTTGAAGCAGATATGAGGGAGAAACACCCAGAAACATCCCTAAATAAGGGGCTTTCCTTGCCATTAATGCTTGTATAGCACACCTACGTCTCCTTCGATTAAAACTAATGGCTAGTGTGGTGGCTGCGATATACTTAAACCTACCAACATCAGTTGCCATGATTTTGGAATGACTTATCGCGCGAGAAAAATAAAATAAAAATAAAACGTTATAGTCGCATAACATCAGTTAATGGAAACGTTGTCATTTCACAATAGTTTTTCTATCAACATTTAGAAAATTTCGCAAAAGTTTTGCGCAATTATTTAATGGAAACGCGGCTTGTGTCTCTAATGGAAACAAACGATATTTGATTACGTTTTCAATCATGTTTCCCCCGAACACTTCCTCGTCTGCCATCGTCAGCTGAACGGATACTCACACCAATGGCTGAGCCAATGTTGCTGGTCAGGATGCTCAAATACACAGAGAAATGGTAGATATAAAATGTCTACAATTTAAAAAGCACAAATTCACTCCAAAGGGAGTTATTCTCTATATCAGTGTGCACTGTTTCTGAACTCCCTGAAACACGCACAATACAATTCCAAGCACATTGAGTTTTCTTCCAGGAACGTGTTGAAAATGGCGGTTATGGTAAGGGGCGTGGCATTTCCGAAACATGCTCAAAACAGTTGACCGATCACAGCACACTAGTCCAGCCGACCAATCAGAGCACACTGTGCTTTTCAGAAGGAGGGGCTTCATATAGACAGGAACTAAACAGAGTGTTACAGACTGGGAAAAGAGGTGCTGCAACAATGTCAAATATGAAAAATAAGATGCATTCAAGCATGAAAACCTATTCTAGTAGACCCCAAAAACTAAATCTTTGAAAAAAAAGACAAAAAAGACTTTGAAAAAGGGTATAATATGACCTTTTTAAATCTTATGTAAAAACGTGAAGAAACAAAGAAAAGTCATATCAGAACTTGTGCACAAACAAATGACAACTGCCACTGCAAACCAAAGTGACATATTTCAGAGGAAAAAAATATTCAAATAAAACTTAAAATAGCCTACCTGCATATAAACCTTAGCTATTTAACTATTTAAGTTGTACCCTCACGTTCATTTTCTGTCTGGTCGCTCTTACGATTATGTATGTTGCCACCTTCTGTTTACCTTTTGGATATTTGTTATTCAACTCGTGTTGGAATTGTATTCTTCTGTCTTCATCTGTCTGCCTGCAACCACTTGTGACAGTACCAAAATAAAAGACCTTTTGGTTCAAATTATTGTGTTTGTTGTTGATGCTGCTCTTTGCATTTGTTGTTAAAAGCTACTTTTTCAGGTTATAAAGTACTTTCTATTATCCAGGCACAAAAGAGAGAGAGAGAGAGAGAGAGAGAAACGGGAAAAAAAACGTTTGAATTCTACGTAGAATGTCTTTGTTGAAATAGCAAGCAACATCTCTCAGCAAAGGCCAGAATGTATTTTCCAGACACTGCTTTTATGTCCAAGGTAACATCACATTGTCATCTCCGCAATGATGGCTAAATTTACCAAATTATATCAGTTGTTATTTTCCCAGAGGCTGAGTTCAGACCATAGTGCTCAAAGACAAGGCAACCATGTTTGAATGACATGAACAATAAAATCAGCCAATTAAATGGACTGATTGGTCTATATGAACATAAACTTGTCGTATTTACTTTATACAGTTTATAGAACATTGTCTCTACATTTGTTGAAATGCATGTTGCAAGCAGTGTTAATCAGATGGCCAGTATATGTGCCCTAAGTAATGACATATACTTCCATTAGCAGGATATATTCAGGCCTGCACACACTAATCAAACGTTGGCCGAGATAAGAGGATCCAAACAGATTTACCGCAGCCTGTCTGTAAGACAAAGAGTGACCTCATTGACTGGAGACATGGATAGTTTGTAAAATCACAGTAAATGATTGGTTTTCTTGCACTGTGGAGAAGTGTGCTCGTAGGTGTGCTCTCTTGGAGAAGAAAAGTGATGTGAGTCGCAAAGGGACTCTGATTTTGAAAGGTTTTCAAAGTGATGTGAGCTGTAAAGGGACTCTGATTTTGAAAGGTTTTAAATGTGGATCTGCACAAACAGGTCTGATGAGTGTCTTAAAGTGCTAAGTGCTATATAATCCGTATTGTGGATTTTTTAAAATAACCTTTCATGTAGTGTGTAACATAGCTCTAAGTGAATGAAAACATCCTGCAAAGTTTTAAATCTGAAAGTGCACCGTATATAAAGTTATTATCTTTCAAAAGTAAGAGTCGACTCTGAGTCAATGAAATGAATCGTTTTTCAAACGAGTCATAATCCATTTAGTTGTGTCAAGACGAAACATTAGCATATTGCCCGCCCACTTATTGCACACACAGACATCAGGGAAAACTTGAACCTCAAACACTGCAGCTGATTCCTGTGGATACTGGACAGCATCATGTCGAGAAGACGCTGTGCTCTACAATGTGTAGGTAAAGCCAGGTTTTTTTTCACTGCCTAATGATGAGCATGTGACGAATCAGTGGTTTCTTTACCATGATACCACAGCATTATAATCCTAAACTTTTGCTGTGTTCCCTTTATTTCACTGACGACTGCTTCTCAAATCTCGGAGTTCAATGCAGGATTCGCAAACCGCTTGCTCTTGAAAGATGGTGTTCAAAAAATATTTTGAGTTTTATATTGTGTAGGTCTCCTGCTAACTGGCTAACTCACGTTATTACTGTCTTACTGAAATACTTCTGCTAATCAGTTGTGGGCCACTATTACTTAAAACTGTGTCTATTAATGCGTTCTCACGACTTTGAGTAAAGATCAAGCATGGAGCAAGATTTGTTTTACCAACGTTTATGTTGCATCAGTCACTCTAGAGCTCGTCTAATGTATGCACTGTTATCAGTTTCCACATGTTTACCGCAATAAATTAGAAACATACTCGGTAAATAAATAAGTAACTTACAAGTAAAATAATCGGTTTGTTGATGGACATGCACTTGTTAATGCTGATGATGAGGAATTACAGTTGCAACATCTCCTAATGTACTTCAAACTGAGTAGTGTATCACTGAGAAACGTCCTGCTCGAGTCGTACTTGCGATGGAGGTTTGGGTTGAATTACTAGTTCTTCCAGTGTTTCATCATCTGACTCGTGCTCGGATTGATATGGTAAAATCTACGTCATTGTTCGTTACTGTGTTTAGTTTGCGATGTAGGAGGCCTCAGGGTAAGCAGAGCTGACGTTGTTTTGGCAATGGGCGTTTTTGTTTTCGACACGCTGTACGCGGTAAACCAATTACAACAGACTGAGCTGTCTGGCCAATCAGAGCAGAGTAGCTCACGGAAAGGAGGGATTTAGAGAGATTGATTCATCTGACGAGTCGTTTGAGAATCATTCAAATGTATATTATGAGAAAATTAAACAGTTTTTTGACCTTTGATGCATGTGAACCTGTTGTAGGAGACTCCAAACCAGCATTAGGACATTTTAAAATAGCATGATAGGAGCACTTTAAAAGCTTTCCTTCCATCCATCAATCAGTCTACTAATACTCTTGTGAGAGTTAGCTTTTTAGATATATTTTTATGTGCCTTCATTTTCAGGAACAAAGTAGCGCTAATAAATCCATCTGCACTCTCTAACTTCAGCTAATACAGTAATTAAACATTTTATTAATGTGATTAAATGTTGGAAACGAAATAAATTAGTTGTCCATGTTCCAGGAAGTACTGACAGAATAGACTTTAAACTGGCTGTGCACAGGCTATGGAGTTGAAAAATGGAAGTCAAAATAGGAGAGAAACGAATACGAAAGAGTAATGTGAAAACAGGCAGACTGGCAAACTTAAGAGGCCATTTACTCCTTCAGAGAGCTCAGTGGTGTGTGTGTGTGTGTTTGTGGAAAGCCTATCAAAGACCAAGTCGTCAAACAGTTCAACAGTTCAGTCCTTTTGTGATGTAGTGTATTATTTCTGATGCACTGTCAAGTCCAACAGGAGCACTTAATATTGATCGTACGCGTTTACAACCGTGCACACTCATGCACACACATTGCTTTACTTGGGAAAGAAAACAATATAACCACATTGAAGGGTTTGCCTTGCTTTATTTTATTGAAATGAGTCTATAGGGCCTATAGTGCATCCTTATAACCTGTACCATGATACATACAATTAATTCAAGCATTATATAATCTTTCTTTATTTTGTTCTGTTCAGATCTTCTGCAACCCCAAGAGTTTTTTTGTATCTCTGTTCACTATTTTGAAGTGCTGTTGAACGAGGAAGTCATTCATATGATAATATTTTCCCAGTGAACTTCAAACCTTTCCACATGCCTATCAGCGCACTCTGTGCAAACGGCTGCTACCTGTAAATCCCCTCAATTAGAGAATAAAGAGGACTTCCTACGGTTTGAAGGACCCTCATTTGTCTGAGTATGGCCCTCCTTGAGTATTGCTGCAGCTTATGTTTAACAAGCTTTTGGATTTGGGGTTGAACACAATGATTTAACTAGTATATCATTTAGAGGTTAGACGTCTAAGATGGTTCAGCGTGAGTGTTCATATTCAAGCCAAAATTATGGCTTTGTGTCATTTTTCCACAGTTTTTAATTTTAGTTATACTTTTTGTATTTTGTCTATTTGAATCTGGCAATGGAGATTTGGGTGCTTTTGTTTATTTGCATAGATAAATGTTGACCCTCATCTAGATCAACTACCTTTATGGATAACTAATAAAATTGAGTAGACATGCAATTCCTGCATGTGTTTGACTCAAAGAGTCCTCGACAAGATCCCACTGGTCGATATGTTTTATTCATGGGTTGGCGTTCATTTAATCTGAGAGCATGTAGGAAGGTAGACTGGTTTGACATCCTGTCTATATTGAAGGGCTTGAACATGTTCTTTCTGGACTTTCTGGATCTACAGTAACTATGGCCAGATGGGCCGGGGCAGAGATATTGGAGTTGTTAAAAGAGTGAGGTGTGTACCCTCATCACTGTGATTGGCAGGATTATGGAAACATGCTTCTACCAACCTTTCATTTGAAAGAATATTGGTCATCCATCTTAAAAAAAAGCAAAAAGCAAAAAAAAAAGCACCTCAGCAGCTTGAAATTTCATGGTTACATAGGTTTTTGAGGGTCTTGTGAGACCAAAAATATTGTTGGCTCTGGTACAACATTCACAATTTAGATATAGGGTTAGAGTAAATCTCAAAATGAAGATCCATGTTTAATACTGCACATTAATGCTATAAAGCCTATTTTCTTGTAGCATGATTGATGTATGTATTTTATGAGGGTACATTTATACGACCATGATGTACTAGAAACGGAATAGTTTTTCCTTTGCGTTTTTCACGTACAAATGACAACATTGACAAAACGATCCCCCTTTACGCAGATCTATGAAAACGACTATAAATACTGTAATATTTATGCCAGACCAGTAGTTGGTGACGTCACTTTGTAAAGAAACACTACGTGCCTATAGACTGAACATGTAATACGCATGCACATTACGTCAACATTTCCACAAATTCACATTTTTGTAGATTACACGGAAACGATAAAGGTATCGCTTTTAAAAACTTGCACTTTGAATCCCATTTTCCGAAGTGTACATTTCCAGGCCCCCAAAACGCTGTTGTCATGTTGATGAATGGCCAAAACTACTTCAGTTACATCCCTGCTTTATTTAGATAAAATAGTATAGAATTTTAAAGTCGGCCACTTATTGTGGCAAAATGATGTTTAACTCTGCATATAGTTTTGTTGATAAAACTCATTCCAGCATCCGAAAAATTAAATATGCCTCAATATTTGTCTTGGTCTTGAGGGTAATATATAGTTTGTTGCATGAAACTTCTGTACTTGTTCACCCTTTCAGTCCTCAAGAGCTTGAACTATTTTATATTTCAGGCAAGGCAAGAATACCTGAGTAGAAAGGAAGAGTGAGCATGTTTATTACATTCACTAGTGTTAGAATGAAACACCTGAATTAACACACAAATATATGCACACTCACACCACACACCGCAGTGAATGTGCATAGGCTTGTAAGTTCTTATCTTGCATCCACACACTCCCATTGAAGGATTCGACTGGGATACTAACACACACATCCACAGTTTTTCACACCGTTAGCATCACATCACAACCACGTAATCCATCTCTCTCACACATGCACACCTACCCGCTCCGACACATTTGGATTTGTCTCTGTCTGGGTCTCCCTCAACGCCTCTTGATGTGGATGAAATCCGTCTTTCCCCAGCACAGCTGTGATCATGCGTTACACATCTTTTTGTTTTTACTTCTCTGTCTTTTTTCCTTACATGTTTTGCGGCTTATTTCCCTTTCTCTCACTCGTTTCCTCTCTCATCTTTGTCTCTAAATCCTGGCCTTGCAAGCAACAAAGAACGACTTTGGCTCAAACTGGCAATCCACCAAATCCTCTTTCTTAGCTTCAGTCTTTGTCTAAATGAAAGGTTTCACTCTACTCTTGTTTTTCTCCAAGCTTTCTTTCTATTGCTCTCTTTCTCTGTATCTACACTGTAAATTGCCATCCAAATCATTTGGCTCTTATTAAGGCATGTTTACTGAAAAGCCCTGCAGATATTTCTTACCTTAATACCTGCTTTCCCCCTGCAGCAGCCTGGAAGGTAGAGTACAACTATAGTGTGCTACTGCAGTCTCAGATAAGGAAGTAAGTAAGGTAATGGAGAAGGCCTGCTGGGAAAAAAGAAAGAGATGAGCCACTAACTGCAAGTGTCCCGTGGATGTGTAATTTTAGTGGCAGCGTAGAGCCCTGATTAACGCATTACATTGGGGTCAAGGTAGCATAGCTAGCTCAGTTTTCCAACTGCACCATCTGGATCCAACAAGCATCTATTGACTGTCATTCAGTATAGCTGTTGAATCTGATTTAGGGCCCTATTTTAACGATCTGAAACGCAAGTATCAAACGCGAAACGCAAGTAACTTTGTGGGCGGATCTCTGTGGGAATGACTCTTGCGCCCGACGCAAATCTAAAATGGGTTCGTCTGAAGTAGCTACATTACTCATAGGTGTGGTTTGGGCGTAACGTGAAATAAACCAATCAGAGCATCATCTCACATTCCCTTTAAGAGCAGGCGCGTTTGTTCCATGGCGGATTGCTATTATAACGGCGGATTTGCCAGGCGCACGCCAGGAGCGGTTCACAGTCGAAGAGACAGACGTTCTCATCAGGGCCGTAAAACACAGAGAAGTGACATTGTATGGGGATGGGAGAAACCCACCCAAATAAGCCTAGGTTAAACAGGCATATAATAATTTGGGTAAATATGTGAGCTAGATTTATGCCTATTTTTTCACATCTTCATGGACACCATAATGATTTCCCTCGTGTGGAATATTTTTCCTTGTAATTATGTATGGTTTGCAAAAATGGGAACTGCTGCGTCTGTGTAGATGAGATAAGCAAAGTGTATGCGCGTTGTGCACACGCTACATTATGGCCAAGTATGCGCCCTTAAAATAGCATCTGAACGCGCCACTGACTTTAGACTAGGTTTTTCCTGTTCTGTGGCGATATTGTTTTCTGAAACTGCAAAATAGCACCAGGGAACGTTTGCGCCGGAACACGCCTCCTCTTTGCGCCGAACCGCCCCCAGGAGCGCAAGTTCATTCCCTAATTTACCGGCGTGCGTCTGTGGAGGGAAAAGTCTGCTGTGCGTCAGGTGCAAAATAGGAATGATACATGCGTCGGTGTACAAAGTCAATTGCGCTGGGTGCAAGATAGGGCCCTGAAAGTGTAACCGCCAATTTCCATCCTGCTTTGTATTGTTACAATGTCAGTAGTATATGTAAATAAACATTGTTTTTTGTTGTTGTTTTTTTTTTCAAATATGGATATTGGTCAGTATGGCTTTTACATTTAGATTAGCTCTAATCTTAACCTGTACAAATACCAATAATTTTATATATTTATTAAATCTCAAAATGAATATCCAGGTTTCGTACTGCATATTATAATGTTCCAAGTTACGTTCACAACAAGATAACTATACATATCTCTATATTAACTTTATTAACAAGCTCAACATTTTTAAAGTTGGGTGGATTCTGATGCTAACAACTGTATTTTTTTATTGTTCATCAGTTGGAAAAAAATCATTCTGAGTGATTCCGATGATATAATTTATCTGTGTGGTTATCATTATACCTGTGATGTGAACTTCCCTATTCTCATAAAATTGGAATGTTTATTAAAACTTTATAATTATCGTCCTTGGTGTGAACAGGCCTGTATAGTGTCTAGCATTTAAATCTATTGATTTAATTGTGTTTGTAGGTTTTTTAAGTTTTAGTTAAAGTTTAAGTCTATATTTTCTAGTTTTATTTGTCATTTATTAAAATAAAATTTCATAGATTTTAACAGTTATTGGCCATAACTCTATATACCAGGATTGTAATATCAGTTCATTGCTAATATTTTTTCCCCTGTCTGTTGCCTATTGTTACGTTTTGAGATTTGATTTTTGATCTGTTTCTTGGTTCTGTTCATTTTTGAGTTTCTTTGTGAATCTTCTAGTCTGTTAATTACTTATCTAGTTAGTTTCATCCTCTGTTTGCTGTATAAGCCCTCAGTTTGAGATAGTCTTTGTTCCGGTATTAGTCGTGTTTAGTTGTTGTTTAATGATTTCTCCTACGAATTCCTGTATTTTAGTTGGTATGTAAGCTTACACCACACACCGCAGTGTGTAAGCTTATACATATATTTGCAATAACAAATTCATATTGTAGACTTTGCCCTGACCGCATAAATTTATGTTGACAAGGAGATACATGCATAAATAAACACACAACTATAACTGTGCCGAGTGGGTCACACGTGTTGAAGTGTATAGTCATAAATAGCCGTGTGTGCACATGCACTCATGCACACACTCAGGGATTGGGGACGTTTGTGCATAAAACATTGGTAGTCAGAAGAAAGAGATGTGGGCAGGAAGGCGGCGTAAATCACTTCATTTGTGTGGCTCACTGAGTCAGATGGAATCGCCACAGCAAGGATATGTGCACACACACACACACACACACACACTTTGGCACAGATACAAATCACAGATTCAGGGACTAAGTAGAGCCAAAAAATAGTTGAACAAAACCACATTAAAATTAATCCACACAAACACACATATCAAAAGCATACATGTAAGCATTTAGAAACAGATTTCTTCATGTCAACAAGAATTTGAGAACATAAATATTTAGACTTTTATGGACTTAAAATACCTTTTACAAAGTCTTGATTTTGTTTTGGGGTCTTCTAGAATAGGATTTCATGCTTGAATGTAAAAAAAAACACCTTATTTTTCACATCTTTTACATTGTTGCAACATCTCGCTTCCCAGTCTGTCAGTAACGCTCTGGGGTGTGTTTCCCGAACAACGACGTAACTCGCTGCTTAACTACCATAGTACGATGCATCGTTGAGGAAATCAACTAGCTAGTCATGACTGTTTCTCGAAACTGTATTGTTGCAAAGTGGTTGTTCAACCACGTTGGTTTATGACGTCATGCACGTGGTGGAGTAATAACTTCTTTTAATGAATCTGTTTGAGATCGAATTAATGCTAGATGTTTTGCTATAAATTACAGACATGGCATCTGAGGACTATTTATCATTTTTCTCAGTTATTTTGCTTTATTTCCAGATTCAATCATAGGCTCATTCTTACATAGTAGAGCACGTTCGCACATGCGCACTCTTCAAAAACGGTGCTTTAAATCTCTTGACAAACTAAAAGACGTAAATGGCATTTATGTATTCTAAATTAAAGACATATTTTGCTCAAGATAAGGATTTATTAAGTCCACATGTCATGCAAACTAGAAACTATGCTTCTAACCACAGGTCGAGAACTGTCGTTCCATCCACACAACTTTGTGATGCTGTTTGCGAATGTTTGTTAGAACGATGATTTCAGGAAACACTGACTCGTTGAATGCTGATAACGACAGAACTTGCAAACATAGTTGGCTAACGATGCTTTTGGGAAACGCATCCCTGTTTAGTTCCTGTGTCTATAAAGCCCCTCCTTCTTCGAACCGCAATGTGCTCTGATTGGTTGGCTGGACCAATGTGTTGTGATTAGTCAACTGCTTCAAGTGTTTTGGAAATGTCACACCATAGTAAGTTTCAACACACTACTAACGCAACTCAACCAGGCCTTGCCTCCTTTATTTTGCATATGCCTTGGGTGGTAATTATTTAAATGAGGAATATTGTTACGTGTACAATCCAGGAAGAAAACTCAATACTACAATGGAAGCATTTCAGGGAGTTCAGAAACACTGACACTGATATAGAGAATAACTCACTTTGGATTAACTTTGTGCTTTGTAACTTTGCAGCACTTTTTCATGCTTAAACAGCAACAGTATACACTTATGAATGTTGAAAAGGCAGTCAATAGTTCATCTTTAAAGACTGTTCTGATTGCTTTGTCATGCAATTATCATGAATGAGCATTGACGCTTTCAAGCTTCAAAAAGGACCAAAAGCACCATACAAGTATCATGAAAGTGGATCAAATGACTCATATCCGCTGTCCAATGTCTTCTGATCAGCTTTGCTTGAGAAACTGTAAGAAATTCTCTTTGTTATTCATGATAATCTTCCCTTCCAATAAGTTATTAAGTACTATGACGGAATAATTTGAGTCTTTGGGCTTGAACTCAAAGAACCTAATCAGTCAGATTTGTGAAAGAATCATTTAGTACATGTGAACTGGATTAACCGATTCATTGAAAAGATCTTACTCAAAAAAAAGATTTGATCTCTGATCTAACATCGCTCATGGACTCTCATGCATGAGGTGAGGTATAGGGCGAATGTCACGAATTTCAGTGAAAAACATCAAGTCGGTTGAATTATTCATTTTAGATACCTTTTTAAACCTTAGAGAACCTGAGAAATGTCAATAATCCAAAGTTGTACTTTTTTCCATTTTCCATTTCTATTGATTCTCTATGCCTGTTTCTACAGCCTGTCTAGCTCTAAATCCCATTGCAGCACTCTGAGTTCCGATCATAATTGTTTTATGGGGGAGGCCCAGCACAGTCTGCTGAACTAAGGCTTTTGTATTACTTTCTCTTTATTTGTACCTTTATGACAGTTGTGAATAGATAGATGCTTGTTATAATAACTGTCCACCCCTACCGGAGGCTGATGGACAAGTCGTATTTACCACTCGCAGAACTCCGTGGAGAGCTGGAGAGGAAGGATGTGAAGTGAATTGTTGGGGTTTTTAAAGTTGTTGATGTTGCTGTGGGGTGTCAGGCTTCTGCTGGAGATGCATCGCTGTCATGCCGTGCTGATAGATTCGCTTGCTGATGCTGCTGCCGATTTTTCTTCTGCTACATCTGTTTTATGTCGAGCTGGCTGGTATGGTGCCTCTCTGTGGTTTCGTTTCAAAGCTAAGTGTTTTAGTTTACTTCCAGATGTACTTTTTTACAAAGCATTACCAAAATACACAAACAGATTCTATTGTGCACTAAAATAAGGATGTGCAGTATAGCATGTGTTTTCAAAACAGGTTCACTTGACAGAACAGACACGTTTCTTAGGATGTGTTTACATATGATGCTTTTGTTTGTTCAAAAACAGCTGGATGGAACAATGTGGTCTTGTGCTATTACAATAAACTTCATAATACAAATTATTTTAACTTCAGACGCCTCTTAACTATTTCAAGCCTGACATATTTGAATATAATGATAGTAACCTAGACATATGTTTGTGTATGTTTTTCTTTTGAGTATCATACACCAGAGTCATGTAGTATGATATAGAAGAATGTGGAGATGAGGTAAAAACTCAATGAGATAAAAAAATAATAAAAAAAAACTCACTTTATATGATCAAACTGATCAAATATTATTAAAAATATGAAATATTAAATGTATATGGCCAAAAATTATTATATGTTCTGACAGCTTGTAATATAATTGTAATTTCAATTATAACAGTATATCAGAAATGAATTTAAATATAAGTTGTCACTCTATATCTGCCAATAAAATGTCTTAGTAAGATGGTATTTAAATAGTTTTATGATGAAATGTCTGTGATTTTTTTATTGTGGTGGGCAGAACATATAATGCAATGCAATATGATTGAGAGATAGGCCTATACAAATAAACATCACTTACAAACACATCCTGAAGGTAGACATTTTTACAAATCAACTAAAAGCCATTTTACTTGCTAAAAAAAAGGATACATTATCAATCAGACGACAGAAGACGCGTAGTAAATTTTGTGCAGCAAGCTTTTTTCAGCAACGTTTTGATCAAGTTGATCAGGCCACAAATATGATTCGCTAATTAAACTACAGTAATTAATAAAAATATAATTAATAACACTTATATTTTTAGCAAATCTTAAAATGAATATCCATTTCCGTACTGTACATTATAATGTTGTGATGACTAAATTCACTTATAGCATTTAAAATAATGAATTTTAGTTTTCGTAGTTTATTTTTAATTTATTTAAACAAAGTAGTAGAAATTCACTATCAGCCATGGATGTTATCGGCTGCATTGTTAAAATAAGTGTTGACTCATCGGTGTTGACAATAATTTTAATATATTAGTACAAACTGGCTGACCTCTCTCGACTAGACCCATGCCTAATGTAAACCAGGTTTGGCTTTACTGATGGATGCGGTTAGCGTCTTTAAACACCCAAGCTCAGTATTGATTGTTTCGAATGAATGCGTGCGGATGTTCAGCACACTAAGCTTTACTTGAACCCAAGTGAGTAATACAGACACACCACAAGGCCCTTTAATTAAATGGCTTCAATTTGAGCTAAACGCTTAAATTCATTTCCGGCTTCCAAGAACAAGCTGTGAGAGTGGCGGAAAGATAATTCAACCTCTCATTTAGTGCTTAAAGGGCTAGCATCCAATACACGTGCACACACACTTACACACACGCTGGAGTACAGTTGTCTCTCAAGGGGAAATGTACAGACGACGTCCCAGGATAATCAACATCTGTTTAGCGCTGGACTTTTAGGCTGGTTACACACACCACTGCTCCAGCGAGATCTCTAGAGAATCCTGCTTTACCATGTGATTGAGTTTCAGCTTGGGAATACAGATGCAGTCGGAGAAGAAGCTGAGGCGAATACTGTCATTTTTGTCTGTTACGATAAAGTCGCTCTGTCAGATTATGTGAAATGATTTATTAAGTCATTTCTTGTTGTGTCGTGGACAAGAAACATGTCAGACTACACGTTGCTTCCCGACCAATTACTGCTTGACGTCTTTAACGACATGCGTGATGTCATCAAGAAGCCAGAACTAGCGTCTGACTTCCGGAAACGAGAGTGTAAACAAACTACGGCTAATGAAGCGGCGTGTTAGCTTAATGCTAACTTAATGCTAATTGCTGAAGCTCCCTCCACTATCATTCGCCAGAATTGATGTTTTTTCACTCAATTTTTATATATTAGTAAAAACTTGCTGACCTCTCTCGACTAGACCCATGCCTAATGTAAACCAGGTTTGGCTTTATGATAGAAAAGGCATTTTTTCAAAAAGATTAAAGGGTTAATTCAACAAAAAAAATCATGTAGTACGATATTATAATGGTGAGTGTGATGCCTAAATTCACCTTAAATTATTGTTAGTTCATAATTTTTTTATTTATTTTTAATATATTTATTTTTATCTTTATGATTTCCCATTTATTGGCTTTTATTTTTACATAGCCGTTCAAATGTTTGAGGTCAGTAAGATTTTTATTTTTAAGAATGAATCCAACTGATCAACATTGACTGTAAAGAAATGTGCATTAATCAAAGACATAAGAGGTCAAAAGGTATCCTTCAACCCAGAATTTGTGTCTGATGCGTTAAAGAACGTGTTCATTTTATCTCTGTCTTACTGAACCGCTGTCTTCACCCCCAGCTGAATGGAGACAGTGGCGAAGACCCAAGGTGCAAAAACAGACGCAGAGGAGAGGCAGAATGAAGGGAGGCGTAGGAGTGAGATACAAAAAGCGAGCAGAAACAATCCCCCGCCTTTCCTGACACCACTATTGTCTTTTCTGTGACAGAGTAAATTAGTGTGATCGTCTGCGTGCACGTCTGAGCTATCATAAGCGTATTAACACTGGCCCTGCGGGAAGCGCTGGTAATCAGGTCTGTTTGACAGAGCCAACGGGGGGGGGGGAAGTCTCTAGAGTATCCATCCATCCCATGCGCTCCAACGTATGTGATGCAGCTCTCTTTGCTAACAAATGCTTGTCTCCCTTTATTATACTGTACTGTATGTTTTTCTTTCCCACAGTTTCTTCTCTCTTTGTTTTCATACAGTCTTATACCCTTTAGCTCCTGTCTTTAGCTTCTTCCACACAAATGTAAACTGTATACAATATATACAGGCATAGGCAGGAAAGAAGGAATTTCCATAAGATGTGGCAGGAAGAACCAAAGGAAAAAAAACACTAGAAAACAAGTGGATTCTCTTAGGCTTTTTCTGAATTACCACAAGCGTTTAAGGATGCTTAGAATAATTCGCAATCAGGAAACACATCCTCAACATGAATTTAAAGCGGCGCTATGCAGTTTTGGCTGTTTTCTCGCTTTTTGCTCAGGGGTTTCTCTATAGAGCTCCCCCTACAGCCTTGGAATAGATATTTGAAAACACTGTCGTCAAAACTCGTTGGCGACTCACCCCCCTCCCATCTTCTCCCTCTGGTCATGTGCGTTTGTTTTCAAAGAAGCCAGCGAACGCACGGAGCCATGTCCACTGATGTATGGCATATAAATGTTTAGATAGTGTATGTGTGCAGTGCCGTAAAGCAATTTGTTACATCGCAAGACCTGATATCACGTGATACCCGCCGGCCCAAAGTTGTAAGGGTGTTTTTTCCGCTCACAGGCGCTAGGGGGAAGCGAGAAAACCACCATTCAACCCGAAAAAAGTCATATGACCATTCCAATGACTCCGAAGCTGTTCAGTTAAGGTAAATTAAGCTAAAAAAAATGCATAGTTCCCCTTTAAGAAAAATCTTCTTTCTGGGAGGCATGATTTATACTTCAGCGAGATACATATCTCATACATATGTACACACACACACACACACACACACACATATATATATATTCTCATTTAAAGCACCATTGCTACAGCCATACACATGTATATTGGTGTCTTTCGATGCTGCTTAGTGTTTCACAATGTTATTTGACCATCTCACTATGAGTGTTGCATTTTCAAGTAGCTGCGTCAAGTTAAAGTTTGTGTCGAGACTTGCATTCTGTTCAATTCTGCAATTACTCATCCTTATATTAAAAGCACACAAAGTTTAAACTTTTCTCTGTATGTTTAATCTATTTTTGAAGCATTCAGTTTTAAATGCAGGTCAACTGTTTTGTGTCCTACATTATTCAAATGCATTTGTATCTTAACAATAGTATCTAGGAATAATGGAAATGCAGTCTATGGGGAGCTTCTTTCTCTGCATCTTGACTAAGATGAATTTAGCATTGGATGTAGGAGCTCGCTAAAGTATAAATCATGCCTCCCAAAAGGAAGATTTATTCTTAAATCCATGTTGAGGATGTGTTTCCTGATTGCGAATTCTTCTAAGCATCCTTAAACCCTTGTGGTAATTTAGAAAGAGCCTAAAGATCCACTTGTTTTGTAGTGTTTTTTTCCTTTGGTTCTTCCTGCCACATCTTATGGAAATTCCTTCTTTCCTGTCTATGCCTGTGGAATTTATTAGCAACCCACGCAGTTCATATTTTCACGCACTAGAGCAAAAGGTCAAGCCGACCAATCAGCTCTAGAGAAGAGAGTGCCGTCCGCTGAACATTCTATGCATTAGAGACAAACATATTCAGTGTTAAAAGAGCAAACATAAAACATTTCCATAGCTCATACATAACTGCATACATAACTATTTTTAGGCAGTGATTGTTCAGAAGAGGTTGTGTGGAAGCCCTTATAGGTAAATGATTTGGATATGTATTATGCTAATAACTTTGAAATGCCCTCCCTCATTTATATTTAATGTTGGTCAATCAGCCTTAGATTGAACAAGGGTACAAAGGTGAGGTTTGTTCTTTCCAAAAAACAGAAAAAAATACTCATGAATAAATACATTATAAAAAAAAAAAAACACTCCTATTTTAGATTCAGGTGTCAAAGAAAATAAATCCCTGGGATTAATTTGGTTTGTTTAGGGACTCTTGGCACTACATACTGAATGTGCTCATTTAAAGACTTACATTCAGCAAAGTAGACAGGGAATTATCCACTTTCCACTAAACTTCACTTTTTTGGGGGCAGGTAGCCTCATCTGAGCGAGGAGTAGAAATATATGTTCTCATGAGTGTGTGTTCACATTATGAGGGATTTTCATGTGCCCGAGGACCAGGCCAGATATAGAAAGCACTTTGGTGGCAGGTCTCCTCTGCAAGAGGAGGTTTGTAGCAGCAAACTTAAAATGTTCCTCACACAATGGAGAGATTTACATTTAATTCAAGGGCAAGAGGAAGCTCCTGCAGAGATGTCTAACATTATTGTGCAAATGTAAAACAGTGCTAATAGTATGTGTGAGCTTTAGTATTTGTGATTGTACAACCGTATGCATCAGTTCCATACTAATAAAGAGTGCATCGTGTAGCAGCATTTTCTGACTGGATTTTATGGATGCTTTCCACTCTAAAACCTAATTGGATGAGCCACATTTGAAGCTTATAAAATAGCCGATATATGCACAGTTGTGACCGAATGTGGTTCTCATATATATATATATATATATATATATATATATATATATATATATATATGAACCACACCGAATGTATATATATATATATATATATATATATATGAACCACATTCGGTCACAACTGTGCATATATCGGCTATTTTATAAGCTATTTTATTTCCAATTAGGTATATATATATATACACAGTGGATCAAAAAAGTTAATCAAAGTCCTAAGACAAGAAAGGGATTGTTCAAAATTCATCTACAACTATCTAGTCCGCCAAGACCAAATATATCGCCATATTCAATGACATGCTAAAACTATTCGGAGAGTTGTCATGGTTGAAATTATTTTTATTTATGAATGTATTTGTGTGTGTGTCCAGAACCTGACGATGATGAGCAGAAGGTGAAGACGCAAAGGCCGCGATCAGCTGACCAGCCGGGTGTGTTCCAGGCCCAGACAGGTGAATCTCATCTACTGTTAATAACTACGTTTGCGTGCTCCCTCATAATACAACTTTACCTCATGTAAACACAATAGTTTGATCAAATGCAGTTAAGGTCAGGACCATAATCATAGTAAAACGTGGCGTATGCTAATTTTAAACGCAATAAACATGCATGTAAACACTTCAATATTCCACTCTGACCAAAGTGTTCATGTTCTTCTGACGTATGCGCAGATTCTTAAACATAGCGGTAAAGAAGGTATCGCATTTTTGGGTTGCTGATTAACCTTATGTTGACAACATTGTGCGACATGAATATAATGCAGTATATTGATGGTCGAAAACAGGTGGCGAAAAAAATCCAATACATCCATAGAAATGTGTTTCGCATTAATAGTGGCCTTACACACCTACTGAATGTGAATTCATTGTTTGTGCTGTGCATTGGGGTATGTGAATAATGGCGGTAAAAATAACCACAATTTGAGTTATCAAAATAATGAAATGAATGTAAACAGGAGTAAAGAGGTTTTCTTGTGTCCTGTAAACATCTTACTGTGATGAAGTCCTTAATCTTATTATTGGAAATAATCACATTATTGTTTCGCAAGTCATTGTTTAGACAAATTGTATTTCAGCACCGTGGACAGCGCTTTGGTGTTATTCAAGAGAAAAAGGGAACTTTCTATTCAACAAAGAATCCTGAAAACAAAGAATCACAGATTTCACAAAAATATTAAGCACCACAACTGTTTTCAGCATTGATAATAATAAGAAACGTTTCTTGAGAACCACATCAGCCTATTAGAATGATTTCTGAATGATCATGTGACACTGAAGACTGGAGTAATGATGCTGAAAATTCAGATTTGTCATCAAAGGAATGAATTACATTTTAAAACAGAAATCAGCTATTTCAAGTTGGAATAATATTTCCTAATATTACTGTTTTTACTGTATTTAGAGAGTTTTTTTAATAAAAAAATAAAATAATTAAAAATCTTGCTGGACCCAAATGTTTGAGTGGTAGTATATGTGTATAAAAGTATAAATATAATAGAAAAGAATATGACATTTTAAATAAATATAAATAATATATTGTAAAAATTTGTTATAAATTTAAAAGTAATATAAATTATTATATTATATATAATAATACATGTTTTTTGTTTTTAAATAAAAATAATTTTATAAAGTATGTGAATGTTCTCATCTTGAAGTAAGTGTCATCCCACCTTTTCATCTTTTCAGCATCCATCTCTGTGACAGAAAACGTATGTGCGTAAACTCCCGACGGCATTCCTGTCCCCATCAGCCCCCTACCCTCTATTCTCCACCCATCCGCTCCGCAAATAAGGCTAAGCTCTGACTCATCACATGCAAATGAAGATGTAATGCGATTACAAGACGTGCAATTAATTTGATTTGCCCATTCATTTTGTGATGTTGCCGCTATCCAAGGACACAGCTTTCAAAAAAAAATGACTGACATATTCCCACCCGTCACATTCAGATACGGCTTCCACCGACCTTGCAACACCTTTTAGAAGACCTTAAGCTTAAGACCTCAAAAGGATTTTTATGAGGTTTTTGTGAATATTTGGAAATGCTTTTCTAGTTTATTGAAGGTGGCAATGAAGCATAACCCTTCTGGACTAACGTTGACCTTGTTTTTTTTTACTTTCTTAAAGTCTTTGCTTTCTGTCTGTGTCAGGAATTCAAGACTTTGCTTTTCTCTCCATCTCGTGTTTTGTAGGTGACCCGGCAGCCGAGGAGTGGTCTCAGTGGAGCGTGTGTTCACTGACATGTGGGCAAGGTTGGCAGGTTCGTTCTCGTTCGTGTGTATCCTCTCCGTACGGGACCCTCTGCAGTGGCCCGCTGAGGGAAAACCGACTCTGCAACAACACTGCCACCTGCCCAGGTGAGCCGCAGCATCAAGCAGGTAGAGTACCTCCATGCTTCTGGACGTCCCTCTACACATTTACACTTCCTCACACTGCATGACAAGGTCAAACATAATTAAACCCTAGTTGAATGTTTGCTTTGTTAGTAAATACTGGCCGACGCATGCAAAGAATCTGATATTTTTAGACATTTTGGTTAATAGTATTCCTTTTGCACTGCACACACATACTACTGCATGCTACACTGCATGCTTAAAATACATGTGCATTACCCACCCACCCCACACACACACACACACACACACACACACACACACACACACACACACACACACACACACACACACACACACACACACACACACACTGCATTTCTGTTTAGTATCTATTGTGGTATTGAGTACAATGGACACTGTTGTACTGCATTGATATCAATCAAGTCTTTTAGTATTTTTCGTCCATGTCCTTGAGTTTGGTGAGATGCAGGCAAGATCCGTGCAGGTCTCACTGGCATTTCTGTTTGCACGTCTGCACCTGAATGAATATCAGCATGTAAAAAAATGAAAAATAAAAAAACACTATTAAATGGACATTTACAGTCCTGGATGCTGATTGGTCAGTTCAGCATTCATGGGGTGCTAAAATCCGCATTATACAACATGGACTCTTCACTGTTTGTATCACGTAGCTTGTATGTGTTTGTTCCAGACAGACTGTCTGTCTGTGTGTTAGTGGTGGGGGGGTTTCAGTGACTCTCTCTGCAGGTTACATCGATTCGCCAGTAGGTGACGACAGGTGACTGTCCTTGTGAGTGAGTCATTGAATCATTCATTCAGTCGATTTGTTCAATAACATGGATTCATTCAGGAACTAAAGAAGACACTGTATTTATGAGTAAAAGAGAAATATGCTGGCTTTATGAGTGGGATTTTCAGGATGTGTTGGCTTTATGAGTGGGAGTTCAGGATGTGTCAATTAAATGACCTTTGCAATTGTTCATAAGCTGTAATCATGAATGTTGACAGTACAATTTGCACACATTATTTTGCACTGTGTAAGGGTGGATTTCCTGCAGTGGTTCAAGCCAACCGAATGACTAAAGAAATGTGATTCGCAAGATGGTAGAAAACAGTACATTTCTTGTCTATTCCACCCACTGCCACTTATACCAACGACGGAAATAAGCGCAGTTACAATAGCTTAATATCTGTGGGAGAGCGTTGCTATAGAGAGTGACAATATTGTATTTCAATAGCACTTCAAAGTCAATACCAAATCAAAACCATTTAGAACATTGTTTGTAATTGAAAAGGTTTAATGACAAAATATGGTTATTGTTACACTTAAAATAGTTACAAAATAGATGTATGAGATGATGATAACCATTAATCTTACCCAGCATATATGTTACCAGAGAGAGAGAGAGAGAGAGAGAGGAGAGAGAGAGAGAGAGAGGAGAGAGAAGAGAGAGAGAGAGAGAGAGAGAGAGAGAGAGAGAGAGAGAGAAAGAGGAAAGAGGAAAGAGGAGGTAAAGAGAGAAAGTCCCAAGAAATAGACCCAGAGAATAAGAGAGCCAGAGCATAAAAGAGACAGAGCAACAGTTTCAATCTTGTTTTATCCTTTCCTGACCATGTGACTTTAACCCAACTGTGAGACATTCAAACTGACCAATCAGATAATTACACTTCCCCTATTGTACTAAAGGTGTGACAAGTCAATACTTTTAGACTCCCAAAGTACAAACATCTTGCCTTACAGGCCTTGATCACTATCAGACCCAGCATGTCTCTGTGCCTTTGGGAACTCCAAATGGTCCTTGTGGTAGAAAAAAGGGGGGTGGAAAACAGTAAAGTGTTCGTTTCAAATATCTTGGATTATTGTCAACCCTACAACTGCCTGACATAAGAAATAAAACAGTGCTTAGTAAGCTAAATTATGAGGAGATAAAATTGCATCCCCCATTTAGTGTCAATTACCAACCATTAACATGAAAGTACACTACTGTTCAAAATGTTTGAGGTCAGGATTTTTTTTTTTACGATTTTGTTTTTATTTATTATTCAGCAAGGATGCATTTGAGTTGATCAAAAGTGACAGTGAAGGCATTTATAATGTTACAAAATATTTCTATTCCAAATAAAAGCTTTTCATTTAAATAGAACCATTTTTTATCTCAGTTTCCACCAAAATATTAAGCAGCAATGTTTCAACATTGATAATAATAGCAAATGTGTCTTAAAGGAACCGTATTTAAGATTGTGGCCAAAACTGGTACTGCAATCACTTTCAAATTACTGTAGAGCGGTGTATCCCCCCTTTTTAATACATATTTGATCAAATAAATGCATCCTTGGTGAGCATAAGAGACTTTCAAAAACATTAAATAATCATGTGGCCAGACCTTTGAACGGTTGTATACAGTATATAATTAGCATTTCATATCTTATTGCTTAAGTATGTCTTAAGACCTTTCCCAGTCCACAAACCTGTCCGTTTTCTCTCAACAGTTGTATTGATGTGGAGATGGATGAAATGATTAAATATATGGTCATAGTATTAACCCCAGTCACCCTAAATTAATATGACCAGGGGCCATTTGAACGATTAAACTTTGTGTTTAAACGCTGAGTAGTGGATGCAAATCTTCATGCTTACAAGGCATAGACAGAGTGCCCTTTGTTGCAGATCATCAGCTGTGCTGTGTAAGTCCTTTTATGTGTTAATTCTATATTTATGTAAAACAGGATAACTCAATTTACCTCTCACTTGTGCATTCGGCGTGAGTTCTGATATTCAGCGTCGGGGCTTTGATGAGATGGTTGACATGTTCAGCACAAGTGTGCGGATCAGCACTTTAGGACGTGATTTAAGGACAGCAGCAGATGATCTCAGCCGAGCAGGGAAGCCTGAAGAGAATCAAAGTGAAGGATTTCTCCTGGAAATATCTGCTTGCCGAGGATTGATTCTGGGCAGCGATCGATGAAGCCCAGATATGAGTGACCGACATTACGTTTAGACAAGCAAATGTTCGGATTGCATAGATTTTTGATGCTTAAGACTGAAAAGCTGATTATAGCGAACAATCCGTCAATAAAAAGGAAACAAGGCGGTCGGGAATAAGAACACAAGATGCTCGCTGTTGAGTTTTTTCTGAGCATTTTATACTATTTATGCTGACAACATAAACAGGCAGGCACTATATTTACTAAAGGGATACAAAAATTGGCAGAGAAAGACAATGTTAATCGGAGCAGAGCCGCATGTGTGTGTGTGTGTGCGCGCATGTGTTCATAGATTACTTTCACTCCGCGGGAAGTGGGATGCGCACTGGCGGAAAGGGACCGAGTGTCTTTGAGATTAGCCTGAGCTAGCGTAGCTTTAACGCTCAATGGAAGTCCCTTGGTCCTCCTTTTGGCTCGCGTTCAAACAAACTTAATTGATTTGCGAAAGCAATTATGGCTAGGTTTATTTAGTTTGGAGGAGAGTTATTATTCAAAATTGATCAAGCACAGCCTTCAAATAAAATGGGTTCTTTTAAAATAACAGCAATTCCGGCTGCAGTCTGAAATTGCTCTCTGTTTGCTCATTAGCTAATCCCAATCTAGAGCTCAGTTTAATTTGTGGACAAAAGCCATCGATAGCTGTTTCCATCGGAATTAACATTGCACATTCTTGAAATGTGTTCTCTGTTGCTTTCTCAGGAAAGGCAAGGTTTACCATGTACAATTTTCATTTTGTTTTATCATGACATTGTATTTCTATTTAATATGTCTCACAATCCATCTCATGAGAGGATGATAAGGGACACAGGGGCAAGTTGCCAGACTTTTGGAAGAAAAATTAAACATTTCATTGAAACCTTTTGTATAGCGTGACATGTTTTTACAATACATGGGGTAAGTTGTCACAATGGAAGCTGCCAATAAACAAAAATGAGGGTGTTTACATGACAACGATGTACTGCGTTTTTCGCGTACAGACGACAAAGTTGTCAAGTCGATCCCTGTTTACATGGATCCACGAAGACGACTAAAAACAGTATTATACCTGTATATATCTATTGATTGAACACGTAATACACATGCGCATGGCGTCCCTCTCTTCACAAATTTGTTTTTGTAGTTTACACAGAGACAATAATGGTATTGTTTTCAAAATCTTGACTTAAAATCACGGTTTCATTTTTCAAATTAACGGCCGAAGCACATAAAAAGGATTTTTTTTTTTTTTTTTTTTAACGGTGTCGCATAAATGGTCCCTTTAACTGCTAAACAATTAGGAAACAAAAAAACTATTAAAGGCACACTATGCAGTTTGAGCTATTCTCAAACAGCGACCCCTAGAGTCACTGTGGAGTACTTGTATTTAACTTTACTGTCGTAAATACCACTCACACCGACCGCACTTTCTTCGTTTTCTTTGTCGACTCTGCCATGATTCACATCTGAAATGCGTGCTAGTGTCTTCCATGGAGGCTGCTTCATGTGTTGTTGATGTATATGACGTCGTGTCGTAAAGCAAGTCGTGATTCTCACGAGATTATGTTTCGCCCACCCACCCACGCACCCACGCACCCACGAACCCACCCACCACACCCGCACGCACGCATGCACGCACACACACATGCACACACACACACACACAAACACTAAACAAATTAAAGCTGCAAGCAGCATTTAGCGGGGTTCAAGCATTTAGGGTCTTTAAGCACATAAGGCAGTTTAGTGAGTTGTCTGAGTTTTTGTTTAGGATTTACAGGCTTTTGAGTGTTTTTTGCCATACCCATTTTCTAAATGATCCTGTTATGGCTACCCAATGGGTAAAGTTAAAGTTTTTTATATAATTAATAATCTAGAGCTTCCAGAGAATTGTACTGCACTGGTATATTTCCGATCGGGCGAAAAACCTAGGACTAGTTCGCAAAAGTAGGTTTTTAACATAATCGCAAGTATTTAATGAACAAATTGATTGACAGCAGTAGTTCTTGAGGCAAAGTTGTTCTGTATGAGGAGATCTATCAAATGATATGCATCACGTGATTACATAGCCGTAAAACCTGTTAGCGTCAACTAGTGGCTGATTTTTCAAAATTCTTACAGACCTCTAGGGCCACGAGTCGAACATGCCCACCGAGTTTCGTTCTGATCGGCCTCCGTTAAGAGCAAACTAACAGCTTTGAATTAAAATGGTGAGGTATCCTGTTGTAAACATCAACCATGCCTGTTGACAGTTCTCTTTTGTGGGAAAGGAATGAAAAGTTCTCAAATCCGCAGCACAGCCTCAGACATAACATTTATATCCATGATCTGCCATTTTCACTATTGTCCTTGCTTGCTTCTTCACAATACCTGCAGATCTTCTGCTGATTCGGCTGTGCAGGTCTACATTAACACTGCCTGGCCTAGAACATGGACTGGAAAATGCAAATTTGGGGGGTATAAATACTAGCAATTATGTGAAGTGTCAGTGCAAATGAAGTGATAAACACTGACAAAATATGATTGTGTTATAATAGTTATTGTAATATAAGTGTGTTCCATGTTAACTCAATAATGCATGCTTACACACACACACACACACACACACACACACACACACACACACACATATACAAATATGTTTTCAATGTCTTTAGGATGTGTTATTGTGAAAAAAATATTTTAATGGTCTAACCATTTCATATATTTCATTGTGATCTATATTATCAGTCAAAAAAAAAATAGCTTTAACCATTTGTTTGTTGACCAAAGCTGAAAGCTGATAAAAAGATTAATACTATGTCTAATACTGCTGCTCCCTCTAGTTGACAACAGTGGAATTACAGCCTCCATCTTACAGTTGAAGTGTTTGAATGAATGAATGGGAATTTGGTTTTTCACTTATATCTCGGGAACCAGAAGGCGAAAAATTCTGAAATTCAGAGCATAGATAGTTCTTGAGGAGCCCTGTTGAATGAGACCATCGCGGTGTTTTTGGGCGATTGGAGCCCGGAAATATGACCGTTCAAAGGCATATCTATTGGGGCTTTTATCTCTGGAATGCCCAGGGCAAATTACACCACATTTGAATCGAAGCTAGCCAAGAACTGGCCCTTTCCAACGAGCTCTCACACAAGGTTCGGGGTGGTCTGGGTCGGGAGTTTCGGCCGTTCAAAATCGGGGGTCCCACGAATTTGCGATTGGGGCGCGCTCCCGAGGCCCGCGATGACACGTTTCGATCAAGAGCCCGGAGAGGACCTTACCATCAAAATTTGAGCGCGCAACGACTTTCCGTTTTCGAGTTATGAATGAATTTGTACTGGGGGGGCGTGGCCTAAATGCCGTTTTACTTTCGTTTTCAATTTCCATATCTCAGACAGACAGTGTGACACAATTGTCAATAATAATACTCCAATAGATGAGTTTTGACAAAATGTGATTGTAAATGTTAAAATAATGATTTTATAAAGTCTAAATATGAATGATATAACAATATTAGGAAGTAGTATGATGAAATGGCAGCAGGGGGCAGTAAAATACCACTTATTGGCTTAATATGCCAATGTTATTCATTTTCTTTTTTAACTGTTATTTTTTATACTTTTTCTGATAATTATTGATCTATAGAGTCCAGAGATTTGTACTGCACTGGTTTTTAACATTATTTTATAAACATTATATGATATATATATAGGTTATAGGAAATATATGGTTTTAAAGCTTTTTGACAGTTATAGCGCCACCTATGGTCCGATCTCCATATAAATTTCCATGCTTCTTTAGCTTGTTATGTCACATATGCTCATCAATTTTTGTGAAGTTCTGAGTTTTCATTTAGGATTTATAGGCTTTTTAGTGTATTCTGCCACGCCCATTTTCTAAATGACCCCATTACAGCCATCCAAATGCAAAATTTCAACTTTTTTTCGATAATTATTGATCTAGAGAGTCCAGGGAATTGTCCTAGACTGGTCTGGTTCTGATTGGGCGAAAAACCAGGGACTAGTTCGCAAAAGTAGGTTTTTAACATGTTTGCGAATATTTAATGAACGGTTTGATTGACAGTAGTGGTTCTTGAGGCAAAGTTGTTCAGCATGAGCAGATCTATCAAATGATAGGCATAATGTGACAATAAGTTTAACACCACGTGATTACAGAGCCATAAAACTCGTTAGCGCCAACTAGTGGCCGATTTCTTTCAAAATTCTTACAGACCTCTAGGGCCATGAGTTGAACATGCCCATCGAGTTTTGTTCCGATCGGCCTCCGTTAACCTTGTCTAATAGGTGCTCAACTTCATTGGCCGATGGCGGCCATGTTTTTTTAGATACGCCAATGTCCTCATAGATATACATGGCACCCTGGACCAAGAGACTGCATGCCAATTTTCAAGTCAATTGGACTAACGGTCAGGTGGTTATAGCCCTTTTCATGTATTTTTCATGTTATAACGCCACCTAGTGTTCAATCGTCGCAATTTTTTTACTGTGACCCCAGATTGAACTCATACACATGTGTTCCGAGTTTGGTGAAAATATCTAATTTCGTTCATGAATTATAACCATTTTAGTAAACTGGCTCCGCCTCCTGCGAA
Source organism: Leuciscus idus (assembly GCA_021554675.1). Classification (NCBI taxonomy): domain Eukaryota; kingdom Metazoa; phylum Chordata; class Actinopteri; order Cypriniformes; family Leuciscidae; genus Leuciscus; species Leuciscus idus. The sequence goes on from CM038628.1 coordinate 7,178,366, forward strand.
CGTTTTGACGCCCCTTAGCAACCGTGGATCGAAATTTCAACTTTTTTTCGATAATTATTGATAATCAGACTCCAGAGAACATTTCTGCACTGGTTTGGTTCCGATTGGCCAAAAAAACCCTCTACTAGTTCGCAAAAGTAGGTTTTGGACAAAATTCAAAATGGCGGAAAAATTTGCATACCGGAAATGAAATTGAAGATATACATTTTGTCCGTCTTGAGACAAGGATTACAGTGATATAAGACACTTGAGTCTGTGACAAAGGGTTAAGGAGATTTAAGCAAAAACGTGATTTTTTTTTGTTTTTTGCACTATAGCGCCACCTATGGGCCAATCGGGATCATACTCTCTGAACCTCTCCTCGATTTTTGTACTACCTTCTGGCAAAGTTTCAAGTCTCTAGCACTTACGGTTTGGGCTGCACGATGCGTTTTACGGCAGAAGAATAATAATAATAATAAAAATCAGCACAATTACAATAGGGTTTCAGCATTTCATGCTTGAACCCCTAATTAAACGTTTGATACATACAAAAGCCATTGCTACAGAACTTAATTAATAAAATATTAATACAATTAATAAAATTACTTAGATATAGCCTTTGTGACAATTAGCCTTGGCCTCCCCTGTAACCAACATGAAAGATTTTTTTTTATTTTTTTTTATCCCTGTTCAAATAAAGGCTAAGATATCAGTCAAAAGGTTTCCATGGCAAAATCTCAAGTTATCTGAAATACTAAAACCTTGGTCCCAATGTAAGCCAAAATCTAAATGAATCTTTTCATGATAGCCTTAAGAAATTCCTCTCAATGCTTTTGAGGATATGTCTATTGCTTCTGTGTGTCATTGTGTCTGGGCAGTAGAGCAGAGCAGTGTTAGGCCAAACTCAATCTGCTCCACTTTAATGAAGAAACGCTTTTCAAAGCTCACGGCTCTATTGATGAATGAAATCTGATGCAATTATCTCAGACAGGTTAAATGGCTCATGAGACCTAGATTCAAATGGGTGAGCCATGTTTAAGTAAACTTTTGGAGGATGATGTATTTTTATTTATTTTATTTTTTTTTTACTGGCGCTTTAGATTGTTGTTTTTCCTCTCAATACTTTTGTGGCGTCTTTAGAGCCTCATAATGTTTTTAAAGCTGGGAGTCCTTTGTGAAATTTAATGGAATACTGAAATAAATAAAGCAGCATATTAATGCTTTTTGTGCAGGATTATAGATGATGTGGTTGCTCATATGAGAACAAACAGTTCTACCAGAAAGACTCGGGAGGCAAAATAACGTAACGAGTATGCATTTATTAACAGCCCAGCAAGCATTATGATATAAAGTTTTTTGGCGTAGGCCCCGTCCTTAACTCGCAACGAAAGGGTATGAATTCTGCATTTCCTGCCTGAAGACGAAGGCAGGGGCGCAGCTGACCCCCTGGGAGGTATGGGAAGGGACCATCCTGGTGGAGGTGGGGAGGATGGAGGGGAAGGGACCATCCTGGTGGAGGTGGGGAGGATAGAGGAGAAGGAACCATCCAGGTGGTGTTGGGGAGGATAGAGGGGAGGGAACCATCCTGGTGGAGGTGGGGAGGATGGAGGGGAAGGGACCATCCTGGTGGAGGTGGGGAGGATGGAGGGGAAGGGACCATCCTGGTGGAGGTGGGGAGGATGGAGGGGAAGGGACCATCCTGGTGGTGGTGGGGAGGATGGAGGGGAAGGGACCATCCTGGTGGAGATTGGGAGGATGGAGGGGAAGGGACCATCCTGGTGGAGATGGGGAGGATGGAGGGGAATGGACCATCCTGGTGGTGGTGGGGAGGATGGAGGGGAAGGGACCATCCTGGTGGAGGTGGGGAGGATGGAGGGGAAGGGACCATCCTGGTGGAGATTGGGAGGATGGAGGGGAAGGGACCATCCTGGTGGTAGTGGGGTGGATGGAGGTGAATGTAGGCTTCAGCATCTGCAAACTCAGACGTGTAAGTACCGATCTTTTATACTACAAGTATTAGAAACGATTGGTTAGATGGGAAAGTAATAAGTGATGTAACAATTGAGTCTTCCCGGCAGAACTTACGCTAAGGCTTTCATTTCCAATGCAACAATTATTATTCATTCTGGTGCAACTTTTGTGCATTATGCTTGACAACATATGCCGTAAACATCTTTCTCTGTAACACTTTAGGTCAATGATCATAGTCCACTTTAGACATTCTACTAACTATAAGTAACTTTGCAACTACATGTCAACTAACTCTCATTAGAGTGGTAGTAGACTGTCTGCTTAATATCTGCTTACACTTTTTTTTGATGCTTCCCAACAGACATTCTACTGACAATAAGTAACTTTGCAACTACGTCAACTACAAACCCGAACCCCACCACCCATAACCATAACATAACAGTCTACTAGTACTCTAATGAGAGTTAGTTGACATGTAGTTGCAGAGTTATATTAGTAGAATGTCTAAAGTGGACCATCCAAATAAAGTGCATTCTCTTTTTCTAATGGCCATTTAATTATATACTTTCTTTTTTTGTATGAATTTTGTGCTAAATGCAAATAACTATAAAATAGTGTATATTTAGCTTAGCAAAATAAAAAATATATTTTTTTTTAAATGTGGAGAAAATGCTTTTGTTTTCGACACCAAAGTTTGGGCGTCCAATCAAACTCTGTGCCATTTTGCCATCAATTCCTCTGTCACTTAGTAGAAGCAGCCACATTAAACAGAAGCCAACATGATCAGTTTGGATGACATGAGGATGAAATCATTGAAATTTGTGAGAAAAAAACTTTTGTTTAATCTAACTGTATTGAGTCAACATGTGATATGCAATATCAAATCTGCATCCTGAAGAACAATCAAGTGAGAACCACTCTATTCATGTAATCTTAGGGCAAAAGGGGCAATTGCATCAGATAACCAACAGGTGGTGCTATGCATTTGTTTTTGCCCTTTAAATCTAGTGACGCATCACACTACAGGGATCCAAGGATAGCTCATTCATCGCAGCTTTTTAAAGGGTAACTGCATCAGTTATATCTGCAGACGCTGTTGCTGTTGGCCTTAACTGATATAAATAATATTTACGACATGTAAACAACACTGAACAATGCCTTCAGCCTGCAGAGCTGGGTTTTGCTGGTGTTGTAAATGCTCAGAGGGGACATTGATCTATTGGTTTGAGGATTGCTGTCTGCCCCGCATGCCCGGTTCACAACATCTCTTTCTGTGCCTGTTTATTTATGATTTATTATAGAGACTCCTTCTCTACCTTTCAACTTCAAACCTTACTGCTTTTTGTTGTTTTTTTTCCCCCTGAGTATGTGGTCTGGTGGTCAGTATGTACCTGCTTTTACATTTCTCCCTCTCTTCCTCCGTCGTAGGAGGAATTGGCATCCCCTGTGGGGAGCGGATAGACGGGCTCTGGGTCTCTGCATGAGTCTGCACAGACAGTGATTTGATGGATACTGCAGTACATAATGTGGTCTATAGAGGCAATGAGCACTGCGGGCACATCAGCCTAGTATTCAGCCTCTCCACATGCCACACACAATCAGTGGCGTTATCCTACCCTCACGTTTTAACCTTTACATCATCTCAACAGGCCAAAACCACCAAAATGTTTGAAAGTCAAGGCAAGAATAGACTTCCGGTGACTTTCTAGCCACGGGAAAGTTGAAAGCTTATTTAATGTTTACTCACATGGGCATTTACTCATCCAGATCTTATTTTCTTTCTAAAGGCTGTCAAGCTCCAATAAAAACACTTTTTGAAGTCTGCTGAAGCCATATAACATGTAATATGTCATCTCTTGTTGAAAATCTCCTCCACTATAGCTCTCATATATCATAATTAGTGACTCTAATTCAATTGTGCCAGGTTTAAAGTTAGCACTGTCATACAACACAGTTTTTGTGACCGATTGTAACTTGTAGCAAATGAGACCTCTGAAACTGCTGTAGTTATCATAAATCAGTGTTCTCAATATTTTTTTTAAAAAAAATTTTAATCACATATTACACATATTATTATACACATAGTATATTATAGTAAATTTTTCTATTATTATGTTATTTGAAGCATAGGGATAAAAGGTCTTTATTTAATCTTGACAAACTATGCATCATTACAACGATCAAAGTCTTGATATTCAGTTTTTCTCATAACAGTCTTATGGTGACAGTAATTTGTTATTTTTTTGTCAGGATATATGCAAAATTGAAATTCATGCCTCACAATATTTTAATTCATGGCTTTAATAGGAAATATGAGCCCTTTAGAATATATCTACTGAGGGAAAATAAATTTATAATAGGTATTTATAATGCAATGCTAATCGAAATAGCCTTTATTACTGTATATACTGTAGTGCTATGAAATAGGTTCTGCTTCATCGGATCACAGAACAAAGTTATTTCAAACACCCTCTAATCACTTACTATGATTGTTATTTGCATTTTTACATATTTTTCTGCAACTCTATCAGAATCCGGGCCTCTAACAGTACTCTGTTAAATGATTTTTAGGAAGATTATTGGAGTAGGTTTTACAAGAAAACACAATTTCAGTTTAATGTTACTTGCCATTTCTTCATAATTGTTTGTGAAGTGTATTAGCAATTTCTGAGTGAAAGTGGTTCCAAATTAAATCCAAAACTTTTTTCTTTTCTTTTTTTCAGTGTAGAAAGTGATTTTTATAAATGGCAGAAGGTAACTAGAGACTTAAAAATGCATTAATGTCTTTTCTGTTACCCGTTGTCTTATTCGATATGCCGAAGAGGGCTTTTGTACCCAAGTTCTTTGATCTCTCTCTCTCTCTCTCTCTCTCTCTCTCGCTCTCTCACACACATGTAGACAGAATGTACAAACTGTACAAACTGTTTATACTGTACAAACTGTATATTTTATCCCTTACACTAACCCTACACCTAAATCTACCCATCATAGAAAGCTTTCTGCATTTTTACATTTTCAAAAAACATCACTTAGTTTTTTTAAATAATTTTGCACTTTAGCACATCTATAAGCTATTTTCCTCATGGGGACCAAAAATACCCTCACAAGGACATAATGTAGGGTTTACCAGGCCACACACACACACACACACACACACACACACACACACACACACACACACACACACACACACACACACACACACACACACATTCGCTTCATACAAGATTTTTTCTTCTTCATGCTGTATGTGCAGCTGAGCCATGGCTCCTTTGAGTTTTGCACTACAGAGCGTTATCAATTATTTATCAGCATGCATAATTCACAGTACATCCCTGCTCTACACTGAGGAGGCCTTACAATCTCTCCCTCGCTCTTTCCAGAAAGCCCCCTCCAAAACCTCCTTTTCTGTCTCTTTTACTTACTCTTTCTTCCCCCCTTTCCTCAAATCCTGGCCAATTCTCTTGCCTTCTATCCCCTGTCAGGATTGGTTTTTCTTTCTGTCCTCACCCGAGTCACTCTTTTCAACCTTTCCCACTCTCCCATCCTGCTCCTCTTCTGTTTTTCATAGGGTCTTATATTAACGTCTTATCTTCTGATTTCACTGTTACTCCCAGTGAAATGCATGTTCTCCCTCTTTCTTTGGCAACACAGAGAATCAAATGTTGGTTCAGTAAAGATGTCTGCTCTTCCGCTTTCAAAGATCTGTATCAGAAAGAATTCTGTTGGATTCATCTCGGCTGTTTTGTGGTTGTTTTAACTGTTGTCGCACTGCAGGGGTTTGTCAAAGTTCATTCACACCCTCACTCATAACATCTCATCAAGCCCACAGTCATACATTCTGTTCCAAAACCTAGTAACTAGTAACCTAGTAAGCTGCCTTTGTTTGCATCATTGAGGATTATTTCCCATCCAAAGACTGTTTTATACAGTACATAATTCTGCGACACCTAGTTTGAGCCAATTTCTAAGGCAGCATCACATATGTGCCCAGAATGCAATTTAGTAAATGATTAAATATATAACTAAAACTAATTGTGGATAAACGCTGTTTTAAATTATTGTAAACCATTGACCCCAAATGTGCTATGTTGTGCCTATTAAAATAGCATGTCATTTGCCTGTATTAAAATCAATTGTGAAGCGACATAATTTGAGTATATGAGTATTGACTATATAATAAGTATGCTTAAAATTTATTAAATGTGGAAATCTGTCGATCATTTTTGAGATTTAAATGATTGGTTATGTGCACTCTGTATATTTGTGTGCACTATGTATATTTATGCTTCATAAAACATCCTGTTTTATTGCTCTCACATAGACTGTATTGAAATCGATTGTGAAGTAAAAAATGACTAAGTACTTCAAATTAATTAAAGGTACGCTAAGTAACGTCTGACCCTCTAGTGGTTAAAAAGCGAAACTGCATGCATTTTACGGAAGAACATTGTTTTGGTTGTGCTTCGGAATATGGTTATGCTACTGCTCATAAAACATTTATAACTAGGCTTAAGAGATATAACCAGTTTAGATGGAAAGGATCTCAAGCTGACTAGCTGAAGATGTTACTGTAGGTTTACCCATTAATAAGCACGGTACTTCCTCGAAAATACATTCCAGCTCAGCGCTATAATGAAATGACCCTTCACAATAGATGATGCTTTACAATGAACTCTGTTAGAGAGTTACATAGCAATTTATCTGTTCAATTAAATGCATTTCTCACCTGTTGAGTAATAAAAACCATCTCTGCGTCGTTGTTACAACATTTCAAATCCCTCAGTTCTCGCCATCTCCAAAAAGCCAAGCCAATGTTGGTTCTTGTTTTATTACGAGTTCTGTCGCGTTCTCTTTTTGCCAGCAGACTCTCCTCTGTCCGGCATTTCGAGATCAAAGTAGCCGGAGTGACCTATGTACACAATTTCCCGCGAAAACCATCCCGACAGGTCTAAACACTTATCATAGACTTACCATACTGAATCAGGGTAAGACAAAAACACGTTTTAAAAGAAGGATTTATAATGTATTGACTCAAACAATTGTGTACCAATTTTGTAGGCACTCATAGTTGCTGCCTATGTAGAGTGTTTCAAAACTTCACTTATGAGGTTCAGTTTCAGTTAGAATGTTGCCTTAGAAGGTTCTGCCTGTGTAAGCAGCTCGCTGGGTTTTGGAACAGAGCCGTAATCTGAATGCATATCTCCATGTGACGTCTATTAAAAAGAGTTTAAGAATACATTTACGGAATACTTATTCAATGTCTCTCAACATAAAACGAAATGCATTTCGCTTTTTTTGGGGGGGATATTCAAAGAATCCTTGAAGGACACAACTTCATTGAAATCCTCTCGGCAGGAACACAATCAATTGGACACGTTTCATGATCAAACGGTGCATTTCATCTATTTGTGCTCTAGCCATGCCTTGATCTTTTGCACTTTGGTCCTCCTTACAAGATAAGTGACGTCTCATTCATGTTGTACATGCTGTTTCATTTTCATTTCCTTCTCTGCCCTTAACCCTTGATCTGAAGGCTTCCTCTCTGACGGTTGAGGCTCATGTTGGTGGCGTTCCCGGGTTTTATCCTTCAGGTGGGCGGGGCTTCGCCTCTGTGTGTCCCCGTGGGTCGCTTCTGGAGACCGAAGGACCCTTCGGCCCACCTCCCTTCATCTTCCCTCATCCCCATTGGTGGTTTTGTTGGTGTTTGCAGTGCATGGGCTGTGGGAGGAGTGGTCTTCCTGGAGCTTGTGCTCAGTCACGTGTGGCCGAGGCTCTCGGACCCGGAGCAGGATCTGTGTGCTCCCCCAGAATGGAAGCAAGGCCTGTGGAGGGCCCGAGGTGCAAACCAAACTCTGCAATATAGCTGTGTGCCCCGGTTAGTACTAATCTCCATTTCCTCATCTGCCAATATTCTCTCTCTTTTCTCTACTTCAACTCTAAAGTGCATTCTGCCTATTATCACAGTGGGTCTCATTTACCAATAATTGCGTAGGTGTGCTTATTATTGTATTATTGCTCTTATTACTGTATTGTATTGTGTTCTTATTGTATGTATGCAGAAAAGGTTTGCATGCAAAATCGTATAGATCGAACTATAATGCATGTTGTTTTTATTAGATAATAATAATAATAATAATAATAGTTTAATGATAATTTAAACTAGATTATTTTATAATATAATATAATATAATATAATATAATATAATATAATATAATATAATATAATATAATATAATATAATATAAGAAGAAGAAATACTTATAACAGTTTTGTTGTTTGTATGCACACACACACAAACACACACACACACACACACATTTTGTGGATTTTATCCTTAATTTAATGGAAAATGTAAGTATACACTTTATGATTTACAGGGTTTTGAATGATTTAGTTATTTAATCCACAAATGTATTTGTAATATACTATAATAATAATGTAATATAATATTATATTGTAATTGTATAACAATCCATTTGTTTATTTTATGGAAATATTATTAATAATAATAATATTTTTTTATTATTTGGTTTAAGTAATTTTTTCCACAAATGTAGAAAAAACCAAAACAAATTGTGAATCATGACGGGTTTTTATGCATAAAATGTTGCATTTACACAGTTCGAGAATGAGACCCAGTGTGTTCTGTCTTCTGGACTCCTTTGACTTCCCTATTCTTTACCCTTTTTCTGTGTTGTGTATCTTCTCCTCTCTTGTCTCTCTATTCACATGTCTTTTTCTGTCTGACCTTTCCCTTTCCTTCCTGTGTGCCATCCTCACTGCCTCAAGCTTCACCCCAGTCTGCTTATTTCACATCGGTCTCTCTCACCCCTTCTGTTCTGTCTCAGTGTGAAGGGCGCTCGAGCTCTGTGTTGTCTGCTCTCTCTCTCTGCAGCCATGCCTCATAGTTTCCTCTAGATTTCATTCATTCATTATGCCAGTCTCCAGATTTATTTATTATTATTAATCTTTTTTTTTTTGCGAAGTGCTACTCAAATAGGGGCTCGGCCCAAGCTAATGGGAATCCTAGATGAACCAATCACATGTGTCCGCACCTGCTGGGGTTTGTTGTTTCTTCAACAGCACCGCTCCGGTCTTGGCGAACAGGATCCGTCTCCAAAATTTGTTATTACCCCAATGAGATGAGCAATAAATCATTTGTCTGGTACATTTCAATTCATTTTCAGTTTGAACAGTCGTTCCTACCTGTAGTTGAAGACCTCCATTAGTCTGACAGTTGAAGAGTTAAGGGTGACAGCCAATCACTGTGATTGTCTTTTATTTGAGGAGGCACAAATGAACAGCTGGGCCAGTCCTGCCGAGCGCTTTTGACTGACAGTGATTACACCCTGTCAGAGAGCAGATCTTCCACCTGTTCTCACCTACCAAGAGGCATCCATGTGTAAAATACATTTCACCCTCTTAATATTCAATTGCGTCCGTGGGTGTCAACAGACGTGCAATCCACTGATATAATTTAAGTCAACACAGGATGAGTCAACTTAATATACCTTGTCCTGGGTCACTGTAAAGGATGGTTGGCTGTTGTGAATCTAAATGGATGTCTTGTAAACATCGGTGTGTTTTCTCCCGCATTACTTCAGCTCTATTTGAGTCTATGATTACAGTGATGGTTTGCTTCTCCGTGATCAAAGTGTGAGCAATTTCAATTCCAGCGCATTCGTCGGACCGTGTTTGTAATTTACTCCTCTTAATTAATGTTTGCTTATGTGGTAAGAGATGGTACCGTATAAGAGATGGTAGAGTAGTCTTGTAAGGGGATAGTTGTTTTATTTTGAAGTAGCATATGCTGATTGTCCTCATTAAAATTTTGTTTAATTAAAGTGTTTCTAAATGTTTTGCTTATAGGAAGTTGTTTTCTCAGATGATTTTCAGAGTGCACTCTATTGGATCGTTAGAGGAATGCATTTTAGGACTTATTTTTCTATGAAAGTTTTCTAAAAAAAAGTTAGACAGATCTTTTAGAAGTTAATAGAGAGCAAATGTATTTCTTTCTTTCTTTCTTTCTTTCTTTAAAAAAACAAACAAATCTGACAGTGTTATTTATTATTTATTCTTCCAAAATATTTTTTTGGAGTATTTATTATTAATTATTAATTAAGGGTGCATTACATTTATCAAAAGTGACAGTGAAGGCATGTATAATGTTACATAAGATTTCTATTTCAGATAGATGCTGTTCTTTTGAACTTTGTATTCAACCCTGGAAAATTTGTACACAACTGTTTTCAATATGGATAATAATAATAATAATAATAATAATAAATGGTTCTTGAGCAGCAAATCAGCATAGTAGAATGATTTCTGAAATTTCTGAAAGTAATGATGCTGAAAATTCAGCTTTGATCACATAAATAAATAGCATTTTAAAATATATTCAAATTGTGAACATATTCAAATAGAAAACAGTAAAATATTTAACAATTTTACTAGTTTTGATGTATTTTGGATCATATAAATGCAGCCTTGGTGAGCAGAAGAGACTTCTTTTAAAAACATAAAAAAATATAACCGATCTATATAATGTGAATATATATATATATATATATATATATATATATATATATATATATATATATATATATATATATATATATACACACACACATATACACTGTGTATATATATACACTGTATATATATATATATATTTATTTATTTATTTATTTATTTATTTTTATTTATTTATTTTTACTGTATATATATATATATATATATATATATATATATATATATATATATATATACTTTTTGCCCAAAAAAAAGTGTTTACTCAAATGATTGCTGTTCCTAAATAGTTTTTGCTTTAATGGACAAATACACAAACAGTTTATTACAATACACTGCATCAGCAGCTTGTCTACAAATTTGTCAGACTCAGATTAAAGTGCAACATGCTGAATGTCAAAATTATAAAACATTGCTGAACCTTCCATTTGATTTACCAATGAGCTCATCAGTTTATGTTATTCAGCTAAAATAGATTTAAGAAAACTGATAAGCCATAAGAAATAAGATCAAATATAGAACAGAAATAAGACATTAAAGTAAAGTAACACGGCCCAGAATTCATGGACACGCAGATGCATCTGTTTGTTTGTGCGTGTGTTAATGTCTTGCAAGTAAGGGATACCCACAGTCCATCTGATGTGCTGAAGTCAGTGTTTAATTATACAGTAGATTTCTCTCTCCCTTTCCATTTATGTTCGTGTGAAGTAAAAGTACGATGCCATAAATGCTCATCTGTGTTTGTTGGGTTTCAGCTGCAGCTGCTGTCTCTCCTGGCAACCACAATACCCAGGATCTCTCTCCTCATTGGCCGCTCGTTTTATGAGCGATGATGAGTCCAATACTCTCATGGAGGCGTAGACAGACAGGCCACATTTATCCATGTTTATTGAATTTGTGAGGCTTTAGAATATGATTATTATTTATCATGCACTTGCTTTGAGACACAGATCCTCCATGATCTCAGACAGATAATGCAGCTGCATCTCATTTTGCTTTGTTATGTCATATCAACATTTAAAGAGGTCCTATTGTGCTTTTTTAAATGTTCAACTGTCTTTAGTGTGTGATGTTGATGTTTGAGCATTTAAAAGGTCTGCAGAGTTACAAAACACAAAGTCAGAGTGAGTTATTCTCAGTGTCACTGTTTCTGAACTCCCTGAAACGCCTCCATTGTAGTCTTGAGTTTTCTTCCGGGGACGAACACATCACAATATTCCTCATTTTAATAATTCCTGACCAAAGCATATGCAAAATGATGGAGGCGAGGCCTGGTTGAGTTAGTTAGTAGCGTGTTGAAACTGGCGGCTGTGGTAAGGGGTGAGACATTTCCGAAACACACTGGAAGCGGTCGACCAATCACAACACACTGATCCAGCCAACCAATCAGAGCACATTGCGCTTTTTGGAAGGAGGGGCTTCATAGAGACAGGAACTAAACAGGGGTGCGTTTCCCGTACAACGACATAACTCGCTGCTTAACTACCATAGATGCATCGTTGAAGTAATCAACTAGTCACGACTGCTTCCCGAAACCATATTGGTGCAAATTGGTAGTTCAACCACGTTGGTTAATGATGGTTCGCTTCTTTTAATGAATCTGTTTGAGATCGAATTAATGCTAGATGTTTTGCTATAAGTTACGGACATGGCATCTGAGGACTATTTTTCTCAGTTATTTGCTTTATTTCCAGATTCAATCATAGGCTCGTTCTTACATAGTAGAGCATGTTCACACATGCGCACTCTTCAATAACGGTGCTTTAAATAAAAGATAATGATTGTACTAAATGTCAGCTTGCTTATGTTGCTCAAGATAAGGATTTATTAAGTCCACATGACATGCAAACAAGAACCTCTGCTTCTAACCACAGCTCGAGAGGTTTCGGGAAACACAGACCCGTTGAAGTTTGCTGATAATGACGGGACTTGCTACCATAGTTGGCTAACGATGCTTTCGGGAAACGCACCCCAGACCGTTACTGACACACTGGGAAGAGAGGAGCTGCAACAATGTAAAAGCATGAATAGCATGAAATTCATTCAAGCATGAATATCTTTCTAGTATAGACCTCAAAAACAAAATGGCCCCTAGATAGAGGTTGTGTGTTTGTTTGTTTATTTATTTAATTTTTATAAAGTGTTACCAAAATAACACTTAAAACACATTTTTTTTTCTTTCTTTTTTTCACACTTTATAATAATATGCAGTTATGTATTGTATGTATGTGTCTGTAGTATAACTGTATATATACTACTTGTCTGTCTTTTTGTACTACACCAATCCCTTTGGAACTATTTTTAGGTCACGGTCT
>CM038628.1:7196165-7198665 GCA_021554675.1 Leuciscus idus
CCAAAGCGAATAAAAAAAAACTGTAACAGCAAGTTCTAATTTTAAATAATTTTGAATAACATGGATTTATTTGTTTGCAAACTCGTACATTTCATGCAGCCTGAATGCTACAAAATTCAGAAGTTTTCCAAAGTTTTTATTTTTTTATTTTTTTAACTTGCTGATGCTGATGGTATTAGCATCACTAATCAGTATCAGAATAACTCAGTTTGTTGTCATCGTTCTCTCAGGTTTGTATCAGGGTAAGTGAGCATCATTTTAACCAAGCTACAATGTCAAATACAACAGACAAACACAGACCCCTGCTGTACCCCGTCTCTCTCTCTCTCTCTCTCTCTGTCCGATCGCCCGACTCCTGTTTGTTTCTGTCCCTCACTTCTATGTCCTTCTCTTCCCTGTCCTTCCTCCGCTCCAGTCTTATTGTGTTCTGACCTCCACCTCGTCTCCCTGTGGTTGTGTTTGCAGTGGAGGGTCAGTGGTTGGACTGGGCGGCCTGGTCCCAGTGCTCTGTGTCCTGTGGCTCGGGCACTCAGCAGAGGCAGCGGCGTTGCAGTGTGTCGGTTCATGGCTGGGCGGAGTGTAAGGGGCCGCATGCCGAAACTCGTGAGTGCACCAACCCGTCTTGCGGGGGTAAGTTTCTCACTGGTGGGCTTACTCTTAAATTGACGGGTAGTTTATGTGCACAGCTGCAATTTGTTTGCTGTCATGGTCTAATTGATTGCAGTGAACGCCCTGAATTGTCTGTGGTCCCAAACCACAGAGACTTACCGGTCTGCACTGCTCTTCTTGTTGCACAGACACGCTGCTGTGTCAGCATATGCCAGCTAGCACCCCTGATAATAATTAATAAGCGGAAATTAGCTTCATGCAGGTGTTTTATGACTATGTTCACACTGTAGCTATTTATGGTTGTGACTTCACTTCTGAGTCGTTGTTTCACTCTGCTCGTCTGGGTTCACCGTGTTCCAGTCTAGTGTATCAAAACTGCAGTGTGTAGATGGCCATTGGCTCGTCTCCCCTTATAATGTGGAGTCACATGTGGTGTTCCTTGTTTTCTTCGTCATGTGCAGGTGGAGGGAACTGGGGAGCTTGGAATCACTGGAGCTTGTGCTCCAAGACCTGTGACTCCGGCTGGCAGCGTCGGTTCCGTATGTGTGAAGGCACGGGAATCCAGGGATACCCTTGCGATGGCTCCGGAGAGGAAGTGCGCTCCTGCAATGACAAGAAGTGCCCAGGTGTGTGTGTGTGTATGCTCAAAGCACGTCTTTTATTTCCTCTTCGCTCCTTCTTTTTTTCTTTGATTTCCTGTACAGAGCCATTTATAAGTCTGCCTTACACATTTGGGATGGTCTCCGATACAGTGAATAAGTGACAAATAGTGTTCCATGTTTTTTTTTTTTTTTACATTTGACACTAAATTATTAATTAATTAATGTATTTATGTATTTATTTATTTGTTTGTTTGATTGTTTGTTTATTTATTGACTTATTTATTTATTTATTTATTTATTTATTTATTTGTTTGTTTGTTTGTTTGTTTTTTGTTTGTTTATTTAATTCCTTCTTCCAATGTTTGTGGTTGGCAAGATTTTTTTTTTCTGTTTTTGAAAGGCTGCAATTATTTGACGAAAATACAGTGAAAAAAAAAATCCTTTTTCAGGATATATTGACGAATAGAAAGTTCAAAAGAACAGCGTTCTGAGTAAAATTATTCATTTATTAACCCCAAACGTTTGAACCGTGGTGTGTGTTAGAGAAACTATTAGCCAACATAAAATACACATCAACTGATGTACACTTTTTTTTTTTTAAACATCACATGTCTTTAACACCTCTACAGTCTTGATTATTTCTAATATCTAGTTAATATCCAATATCATATTGACATAATCTCTTGAACTGATATTTAATTCATTTATAAAATAAAACAATGGCCAAATACGTAATATTTAGCTGCATCTCACATCTCACAACTGCAAGATATTCATCCCATTGCAAAAAAAAAACAAAAACAAATAACAACAACAACAACAAAAACACTCCTTAAAATGACACCCAAGAAGTGGCATATACTGTATATCATTTTATTTTCACTTCCATGTTTGTTGTTTTTTGTACATTTCATAACCTTTCCAAATCTCTCAAATCAGGGTTTTAAACTTATATATTTCGTAACAAGGTTGACAAAATTGCAAACCTTGTATAAAATAAATAAAAATAAAATAATATAGCTCACTTAACATTAAGAATGATCGTGTAATGTTGATAATCTACATATCTTGAAGCTTTTACTGGATGCCTGTTAAAAAAGAAAAAAAAAAAATATATATATATATATATATATATTTTTTTTTAAGACTTTCAAACCCTATTTTGTACCCTGTTTGTAAAAAGTGGCCTTTGCTTTTCTCTGTCTCCCTCTCTCTCTCTCTCTCTCTCTCTCTCTCTCTCTCTCTCTCTCTCTCTCTCTCTCTCTCTCTCTCTCTCTCTCTCTCTCTCA